>APFE031372841.1:0-34266 GCA_000404065.3 Pinus taeda
TCGTGATGTGAAATTCACCTCAGCATTTTGGAAAACACTGTTTGCGGAATTAGGAACTCAACTCAACTTCAGCACAGCATACCATCCACAGACTGATGGGCAGACGAAACGGGTGAATCAAATGGTGGAGGATATGCTAAGGGCTTATGTCATGCAACAACCCACCAGATGGGAAGATTACTTACATCTTGTAGAGTTCGCGTACAACAACGGTTACCATACTTCAACACAAATGAGTCCATTTGAAGTTTTGTACGGTCGGAAATGTCGTACACCTACTAGTTGGGGAGGACCAGAAGATAAATTGAGTCTAGGTCCTGAAATGCGGAAGGAAATGAAAGATATGGTAAAAAGGGTACGTGTTAATTTGAAAGCTGCCCAAGATAGACAAAAGAATTTTGTTGATCGAAAGAGAAGGTTCAAAGAGTTTCAGGTTGGGGACCACATGTATATTCGAATTCAGGCCAAAAGAAGTACTTTGCAGTGGAGTGGATGCGCTAAATTGGCACCCCGATATTGTGGACCCTTTCAAATTTTAGCAAGGGTCGGACCAGTAGCTTACCAACTGGCCCTGCCAAGTCACATCGGAGTCCATAACGTGTTTCATGTTTCTGTTCTAAAGAAATATGTGTATGACCCTAAGCATGTGATCCGATGGCAAGAGATCCAGGTGGGTGATTGTTACGATAAATTCAGTAAAAAATTATATATGAAAAGGAAACTAATTCAAGGAATTGTGTGTTGCAGGTCGAACCGCTGAGCATTCTCGACCGGAGAGAAGTGCAGCTACAGAAACGAGTTATTACCCAAGTTAAGGTGCAATGGCGACATTTTGGGCCTGACGAGGCCACTTGGGAAGATGAGGAATTGATGAAAAGGACCTATCCCGATCTGTTCGGATCTGTGAGACACCGAGACGGTGTCCAATGTCAGGGGGAGGAGATGTAATGACCAGACATTTTTACATGAATAAATTGTTATTTACCTTATGGGTGAATGAAAATAACAGAAATTATTATTTTCTTGAAAATGATGATAATATTAATTGTGCAAATGGTATAATATGAATTGCATGATATATGTGTGTACACAGTAACTTTATGTGAAAAGTTATTTACTCTTCCTGCTTAAAGATAAAGGAAAAACAGTTGCCAAGATATGAGGGGAAACCCTAACTGTTCTCTCTTTCCCATAGAAAAGGGGAAAGAAGAAAAGACCCGGGTTGTTAAATGAACAAACGGGAAGAAAGGAAAAGGCACTGGAGCAGAAGAAGAGGCTGCTACGTCTGGTGAGGACCAGATAGCACAGGCACATTTGTGTTTCATATTGCTGAGGCTGTGGCCGGCAAGAGAGCTTGGGGGAGAGACTCAGTTCAGAAGACTGGTCTCGTGGCTGGGAGGATATCAAGCATTCAATCACCTTCTACGCGCTGTAGAAGTGCAGAAGATAAAAGGCAAGGATACACAGGTAAGTATCTGTAGTTTCATTAAATCTGGAGACTAATTATTATCTTGTATTCCTAAGAATCTGATTATAGTTGCTTAGGTGTGACTTTTGGGTTGTAAATCAGAACCTGGGTATTACTGAATGCAATACCAGTAATGATTAACGCCCCTGTCATATATATATATGTCATGTATTAAGTAAAAAGAAAGAAACAGAGAATGAGAATTAAAAGGTATTATGTACGTTACTTCCGAACAAGTGAAGTTGTGCAAATAAAGAGACAATAATTACTAGATGCCAGAAATAATTAGAATAGCTGAACTACCATTATTAGGTATGAAAATAGGTATAAATATATTAATACCTAAGCTAGATAACAACATCTGGAATAACCATTTACCTCTAACACAGAACTCTATGAGCAGAGATTCACACATTGTCCATAATTCTGTTACAAGTATAGGAAAGTGAACCAAAACAAATACAGATATACTCGGAATGAGATTTCATTACGAAAGGTAGCAGTCAAAGAGGATAAATCTGATATCCGGTAAATATATGTCTGTCCTGTAAATATATGTCTTTCCAGATAAATAGTGGTACAAACCCTCGCAAGAATCATAGTGCAATAAGGGTTACAAGAAAACGAAACACTGTAAAGGATTCACCATGTAAAGAGTATAAATATAACTGTCGATTATCATAACGATAGGAATATCGGGTTGGCCGCATACACAGGTGTGAACCACCTGATGGTATGGAGCCCCGTATATTGTCAAATAAGAGTTGATATAACCCAAAGGTCATACCAACCGCACGGCGGATATATTTATTAACTCCAAAGTAGAAAAAACGAATAATGAAGAATCGACATGAATATTTAACAGGCTAATCTCCAGTTAACAAGGAGGAGTGGTAATCCACCAATAATGGAGCCGTTACTGGACCGTAACAGGCCTCCTCCTAAACCATACATAAACATATCAGAATCATTTAATAAAAGTCTGTCATTTGGATTAGTCTTTTGACAACAATAATATGCATATTCATTAACTCATTAATCTATATATCTTATAACCCGATAAACGGCGAACTAAGAAAGAGCAGGGTCGTAAACCAAACCCTCAGACCTTCTCATTAAAAACTGAAATAAACAAACAGTGTGTATCATGTGAAGTTTCGGTGGCTCGTGGGGAGCGGCACCGTGCGCTAACAGCGTCTAAACATATTAAAACAGTAAAGAAAAACCATAAGGACTGTAACATGTAAGCCTGTTCGATAAATGGAAACAACCCATAATCCTGATGCATTAACCACGGCCATAATGTCGAGTCCATTACAATGTGTTACACTGAACATTCGAACAAATACAATCATAGATCTGAACTATCGGACAGACCATAACCAGACTCAAAACCCTATGGACAAAACTGCTCATACAACGACCTGGGTTTCAACCCCAAAACAATGATAACAGGGAAAGAAAAGAAAGTCTGCCGTAATGAGGCCATGGCGCCAAGTCATGATGGAATTGACAAAACCCTGGTAGAGAAGAACAATATGAGTCGAGTTCCAAGATTAAATTAACCAATGCAAACCTACAGGGTAGAGCACTTACCGGATTAAGGGTTTGAAGGGCGAGACCCTGAATAATCCTTGCAACCGCGTCCTCATCGGTCTGCTACCCTGTTCCACCAATATTAACCAAGTAATTAGCATACTCATATAAAATACAGTGAAAAGAATGAACAATACAGAATTGAAGCGAAGGAAAGGGTGCATCACCTGTTGCAGATGGAGATAAGGGCAAGGGACAGTAAGGGCTTCACCGCCAACATGCCGTCTCTGTAATACATTCAAGGTACCAGTGAATTGAACCGGAAATACCCACGGAAATGGCACCCCGACCATGGCAGTAACGCTGGAGCAAAGGCTACATCGGTGGAGCTGGGGCAACAACGCAAATGACCGGGGCAGTGTGAAGGAGCCCTATGTATTACCCCGCCCAAGACACGTCTAACCTCCACCGTTCGATCACTGGTAGTGATCCTGACCGCCGATTGCAATGAGAATCCCGAGAGGTGGGTGGCGGGACTGTAGCATTAATGTCCCAGCTACCAAAACCAAGGCTCAGCGCAGCGGATCGATGGAGTGGATTATGGATGCCAGGTGTCACGAGCAAGGCGCCTCAACCTGCCGCCAAATGTATTGATTTGTACCATATAAAGTTACCAAGGACAATCATCGTCCGGTTAATCGGCAGAAGTTAGATATGCCGGATCAATGCATTTATAAATCATATCCGTTATTAACAAAGTCAAATACCATGATGGCGTTAATACATAAATGTGTAGGTAATAAATAAAATTTTTAATTATTGTGTAATGTTTAGTGTATGGAGGGTTATGACATATAGATTATAGACTAAATATTTTTAGATTTTTTTTTTATTACTTGATTATTTATCTTCATTTAATTTTTGAATTCTAGTAGCGTTAAACATTGCCTAACGTATTTCTAAATAATGTTTGACTGCTGTTTAAAAAACGACTGGGGGATATGTTTTTATATATTTTTTATATTTTATGAATTTAGTTATTGTAATAACTTTTTACCTATTTTATAACTTCAATAATTTATTATCGTAATTCAATGAAAGACTTTGTAATTCATTAACCGTAATGGAAAATTAAAAAAATTCTAATATACAATGTTTTTAAACGTATTTAAAATTTGTAATATTATTTTTTTATATTATTTAATTTTTTTTAATTAAATTAAATAATTTAAAATTATAATGGATTGTAATATTAAGGGTAAGGCAATAGTTTTATGGAATCTTGGAAGTCTCGTGGGATGTTTCCAGAGAATTGGGATAGAGGAATATTCTCTTCTTATTTTATGGGGAGTTTGGCTTGTCTGGAATAAGGTAACCTTCAAGGACATGCTTTTGTCTCGTGATCTCATTTCAATGGAAATAGCAGCCATATTTTCTCTTCTCCCCACCTCAGAACCTCATCAAGTTCGGAGAAATGTAAGGGATGTGATAATTGATAAGCAAATCCCTTGGTCCTACTTTGATAGAGCTTGCAACGAGGAGGCCAGATGTGGAGGGGCCTCATCCTTCATTCAAATGAGTATTATGTTTTAAAGGAAAAAATTGTATTAGGCCAAGGATTTAACAATTATACTAAACTCCTCTCTTTAAAGTTTTCACTATGTTGGGTCAGGAACATGATTGTCTTTCTCTTAGGATCTTTGAAGGCTTTTTAAATGTCATTAACTGGTTTAATTCATCATAGAGATGTCCCAATCATACACTTCTTGAAATTTTTCACTTAAAAGATTTATTTGACCCTATCTCTTGTTGCCATATAGGGAGAGGAATTGAGAGGTTGATATGTTATCTAAGGAGGACGTTCATCAACATTTAGGCTCTTGGCAGGTTCTTGAATAGGTGGATGGTCAAATTTGGGAATACCAACACCCTCCTTTCTTTGCAGCATGGCATGCAGCAAATTAGTTTTTTTGACTTGGCAACAATTACAGTTTTTTGTTCTTTTCCCTTTTGGGATGTATAGGTTTCCTTAGACAGCAGGTTTCTACATTGTTTATATGCAGGATTTTCTCACAACGTTTTTCATATAACACTATCTCTTAAGTCATTTTAGTCTTTACGATCAGCATGTACTATATATATAATATATATATAAATTATATATAATATATTATTATATAATATATATATATATAATTTTTTCATATATAGGCTTTCCTTTTTAATATCCTAGACTCTCGGTATGTATGATGATCAAGATCACTCAGGACAACTATTTTTTTTTGGAATGCATTCAAAAGCATCTGCTCTATGTAACTTTTATTTACTTAATAAGAAGTTGCAATTTTTTCTTGGGAATATATATGACTATTTTATAAATTTATAATTCATAACCTATATCAATTATTATTCACATATATTTTTTATTAATTCATATACTTATGCAATTAGCATATATTATAACCATCCAACATGTATGAACTATTTCTTAAGTTACTTTATGTGAAAAATATTGTATAGTAATGTAAATATTCATTTTTTAAATGCTAAAATATATCCATAATCATTGGTAGCTACTCGTATGCCATATCAAAAACTAAACCAAGAGCATAGGTTTAAAATTTTGTTGTTGTGTATCCTACAGTCTACTAAATTGTCTCTCAAAATGGATGTAAAACCAAAAACTAACATAAACCATGAGCTAACAAAGATGACAATAGCTAAATTATGATAGATATTATTCTTGAAAGATCTTGATCGCTTTATCATCATTCAGTTGAGGAGTCCAATGGAGTCAGTTGCTAGAGCTCATGGTTTTGTTCAAAGAGAAGTCGAATTTTTCCATGTAGATGGTCATTTCTTGCTTACAATCAACTATATCAGTAAGAAACCTTCCCATGAGAGTTTTAATATGCTAGTAAATATTAATTGTTTGCATGTAAGAGGAGGTGCGTGCTAGTTTCCCACGTCAAGTATCCATTCACTGGTGTCATGGTCCACTTGTCTATCTGGAATAAAACTTTTGACATCTCAGCCTTTTTCTTCCATATTAGATATTACTCTCTAGATTACATTAGGGATAATTTCTCTGTAACGGCTCATAGTAGCTCGAGTTGTTGACTGGACGAGAGTTTGGCCAATAGATGAGGAAGTAAGGTTAGGGGAAAGGAAGGGATTGAGTTGTGCTATTTTACCTCCATGGTGAGCAGAGGAGAGACAACATATTGCTATGAACTAGTGACACCAGGGATGGGATGAACTGAGTCTAGGATCCTAGGGAGGGAAGGTGAAACCAAAGATAGAGTTTAGATAGGGAGGAGAGGCAAAAGAGAGATAATAGGAACTCTAGGAAGGGTGACTAGGAGGCCAAAAAGGAATAACTAAAATTAACAATGAGAAGGGAATTGTAACCACCCCTCCCATATTTACCTAATTTCATCGGTTTGCAACGGTAAACATGATACAAAGAGTTACTATGACATGATACAACCTCCTAGCTCTAGTTAAGGAAATGGGTCCTGCAACTGACCACCAACTAACAACTCATAAATTCCTCAAGGCTACAGGGACATTCAAGGGCCAAAAAACTACCCCATGTGACCTAATCCTGAGTTGGGGCTCCTTATCACATAACTTGACCTCCAACCACATGCATGACAAGGCATCCATGCGATTGAAGGCCTCAAACCACACTCACAAGCCTACTTTGGTGTGGTTGTGACCCAAATTGTCCAGTTCAAAGGGTGTGGCATTGAGATCTGAGCCTCAATTCTAGGTCAGCCTCTAGACGACTACCCAAAACTTCCTAAAACTTCTTAGGATCATTAATGACATGACAACAAGGCTAAATATACAAACTTGAAGGAAGAAATCAACCTAGACTTCCTAGAACATAATAGACATTTTGTCAAACACATGGAAAACATGTAAGTTATAGGTCATGAAAGCATATCTCATCACAAAAGTCTAAGATTCATCTGAGAATCATCGACAAGGCAATATTCCCTCTCTAAATAGTTGTAACAACACTTATTAGTCCATACATTCATCAAACAATCAATAGCTAAACACTTGATGACAAGAGCCATAGAAGATACAAATCATATAAATAGCATATAACCAGAAAATAACCAACATATAAGCCATGGTGTTGTAGCGGCTACAACCACCCTCCAAAATTTTTCCTTAGCTTCGTTTTGAAGCCTCCCTACCAACTATCCTAGTAGTATGTCTTTCACTGTCAAGTACATAGGCTTCATTTGTTTTTTCGTAGCTTGCGAGCCTGTGCGTGATGGTATGTTTCACTCCCCTCACAAGCTGCCACTTCGGACTTGGATCAGCTGCTAGCTAAGTAGCTCCCTCAGAAAATTGCGTAATTCTGGAGGGGAACCGACCTTCCCTCCAAAAATTGTGCAAATATGTTGGGAAGCCTGTTGGGCCCAGAAATTGTGCAATGCAGTCAAACAACCTTCCTCAGCAAAATTGCGCAATTTGGCCCAGCACTATAGCTCAGCCCAGAAATTGTGCAATTATGGGCAGCAGTCAGCTGCTCCTCCCAGATATTATGTAATCCCTCTGGATAGCTAGCCCATCTCCTCCCAAAAATTGCACAAAAATATCTCTCAGTCACGCAGGTTGTTGCATGTGCCTTCAGGATGATCGGTTCCACCTGGGACCCAAAAAACTTGACTTGCATGCATGGGCTACGTTTTCTCGAAATAGAAAAAAGAACCATGCAAAAAGCTTCCCTAGATTTCAGGGAGCTATTTTTAGTAGTTGGAGGTTACATGCAAGGATTTTTTTAGAAACTTTCCTCCAAGTGTCGCTTTTCCCTAAATTTGTGGCATGCATGTCATGAGCCTCAAAATTATTTTTTCGATGCTTTAGAGCTCATTCTTTACATCGATCTTGGAGCTCTAACATCCCACAACACATCAAGGAGTCTTCAGCACATTCAACTCAACTATTTCTGGGTAAGTCTGCATTACTTGTCTTTTGTAGCATTTTTGTTGCTTTTTGTGTTTTGGCTCGTGTGAGTGTTGTCTGTTTGATTTTTGTGAATGCTTGTTATCGTTTCCATGCATGTTAGCCTATACAAGCATCGTTTTAGTTTTTGTTTGCATCTCACTGTTGTCGCATGCATGACACTGTTTTGCATGAATGGTCATCGGTTCGACGACTCGTTTCACACACATGCATGTTGTTTCGTTTTCTGAATCTTGCATTTGTTGTTTTCATGCATGATCATTCACTCCTGCTTACATCAGTATCGCCATGCATTCATATCTTCATATGCTTTCAGTTGTCCGTCGGCAGGTCTGGGAAACCTTGGTCTAGACTTTGCCTTGCCTGCACAACATTGCGCAATTCTGAGAGGGAAGGCTCTGCCTTCCTCCTAGAAAATGCACAAATCTAGCCAGTCAGTTCCCTCTAGTATTTCTTTGCACAGTTTTGAGAGGCAGTGTCTGCTGGACCAGAAAATTGCACAATGCAGTCCCTGGGCCTGCATCGCTTGCCAGCTGAAATTGCGCATTGCGCAATATTAGCACCAACCAGGCCAGTCTGGATTGTGCATTGTGAAATTCCAGTAGTTAATTAGCCTCCTGATAGTCCAAACTACCTTTTGCACAGTTCCGGTTGTCAGTCTCCTAGCCTCCCAATGAAAATTGTGCTATCCTTACTAGCAGTTCCCCGGGTATGTTACATGTCAGTCCTCAAGTTTGCTTTGGTTTTAACTCACAAATTTCTTTCCATGCATGTCGCCATGTCTCCATATATAGAAGTTGTTCATCTGTCTCTCAGTAATTCAGGATCAATGGCCTCCAAGAGAGCAGGGTCAAAGGACACTGACAGAAGCACAACTGGAAAAGAAGTTGAGCAAGTGTCTACGAGTTTGTTGATTTCCAAGGAAACCAAGTTGATCGTAGACAAAGACATCAAGCTGAAATGGGAGGAGGTAAATGATGCATTCTCAGGCACATTTAGGGAAGATCTAGAAGACCGCAAAGTCTATGCAAACATTCACAAGTTCGGCTTGTACCAGATTGCATGCAGGTATCTCGCATTCCCATGCGCAGACATGATACATTGGATCATCTCGCACACTAATCCCAAAATTGTAGTGTTAAGCAATGACAGTGGGACTGAGATTTCTACCTTCAAGGCACAAGATTATCAGTAGATGTACCACTTTTCGAAGCCAATGATCACCATGGAGACACCCTTCAGCATACCCAGCAGCAATGCCAACTCCAAGGATATCTTGAAGAACTAGGTGAAGGAGCTAGCCAAATTTAGGATGACACCCAACCAGATTTACAAGAAGAAGATATTGCGGAAGACGTATCAATACTTGGTCATATTTTCATGTTGCTTGTATGGCTAAGAGAGCATGGAGACCTTCCCGAAGAGTTGGGTGATCGCATTGGACCAACTGGTCAGTGAAGGCAAAGCATGCAACTGGTCCGACATGTTGGCTCACAAACTGAAGGAACAGGTAATAGGAGCTCGACACTCGCCCAAACGTAAGCAAGTAGAAATATACATGTCCACTTACATCTTGAATGCAATTTGTGCCCGACAGCATTTCCCAGGCTTGAAGTGGGCATGGACATCAGCGGAAACCTCTGTGAACACTTATTGTAAATTGTTTTCTGAATGCAGCTTCTGCAGAGTCATCACACAACTGTTAGATCATTTTGTCACCCTGGTGTACAAGATATTTGAGCATGATGCACCTTGCATGTCGAAGGGAGCAATGGAGGCACTGATTGACATAACAAATTGGTATGCCTCACTATTTGGCACCTTCATACAGATGTACAACATGGATAAGCCTCTGCATGTTTTGTCGAAGTTTTCCATGGACAAGCTCGTCATGCAAGAAGTGTAATACCACATCTCGGCAGGACTGTCAACTAGGATGCACCAGAAGAAGAAGTCACCTTAGCCCACTCTTCCATTGTGGATTGGGTTGTACGAGATACATAATCTCAAGCATGCGGATTCCGAGACAGAAGATTTCAAGAAATTTACTTTCGGCACCATAAGCTTCAATCCGTATGACCTGCATTGCTTTGTGAAGGATCACTCCGCAAGAGTGCAATTTCTGTGGATCCACGGGGTGTGTCATTGGGCTGAGGAAGACCCATGGAGATATTGTCACAACTTCTCCAGGCCCAATGAACTGGTCGGCAGCACTGTGGAATGGTTAGCGAAGCAGTGTGAAGCAACATCCAGGAGGGCACCAGCAGTAGTAGCAGCAGAGGTAAACATATCAGTGCGCGACAAAGGCAAGAGGAATATCGTCGAAAACGTAGAGGCAAAACAAAGTTAAAAGTTCAGATCATACCCACTTGTGTAGAAACCAGCTTTGGAAATAGAGGCGAGGAGGCAACAACATGACAAGAGGACAGCACAAAGGTAGAGAGAAAAATAGAGGATGGAGGAAATAGCGAAGGAGTTGCAAGAGTTGAAGAAGAAGCTCCAGAAGGAACAAGAGCTGCGCAGATAGGATAAGGAAGCGCAGCAGGGACAGACACAGCAGGGGGCGCAACATGCACGGATTGATGAAATTGCACCCATACAGGTAGTAGACTCATCCGAGCAACTGGCGCAAAGTAGACAGGGTGAGTAGTCACAACAGCAAGACTTCACTCAAGAGATTGAACGAGTACTTGAGTAGATGTATATGGAGATGGAGAAGCTAGCGTTAGAGAAATACATCGACCTCATGCCTTACCACCAAGAGGTTGACCCATCGGCTTCACTAAATCTAGAAGTAGAGTAGGTCCTAAGCGACCAAGGAGATACTAATATCCTTGGGGATAATCTGGAAGAAGAGATGCACAACATGTCATTCGACGAGTTGTAGCTTAGAGTTGTTCAATCACGCAGAGTGTCTACTCTGGATGACCACACATCTCCTGCGAAATTTGAGGAATGAGTGATCGTATTTGACGTGCACAAGCATCCAACAATATTGGATGATGCTACCGGATCATATGCCGAAGCCACTAGATCAAGTGTTTGCTTCTTGATAGCAGAGAATGAGCAGATGGCTAAGGAGTTACAAATGGCCAAGCAGGGAGGAGAATTGGTTACACCATCCGCCCAAGCAGAGTTGAACAAGGTGAAACTAGATGGAGTATTGTCCCTTGAGACAGTCATGCGGGTGTTGTATTCTAGATTTGGTACCATGCATAAGGTAGTTGTCCATCTCAATGGTTGGCAACAGTGTTATGCTAGGAGAGCACATATCTTGTCAAACTTGCATGTTTCTGTCGATTACATGCAAACATGGACAACGAGATACAAGGGAGCCCTATTACACTTGCCCAAGGTGATGAAGCCTAGAGCAGTTGAGTTGAAGGCATGCATCCAAAGTCAGATCTAGAACTATGAAGAACTCCCATAGCTCATCACAAGTTTGCAAGCTTCCCATGCACGGGTATTCAGAAGCATGGATGTTGTTGTGCGCGTACATGTGATCCCATCGATTGGGACACTCACCAAGGCAAAGACAAAGGCATAAGTCCGACTGGAGCTAGACTCGTACTTTCACAAGTTTATGTGCATAGCCACCAGCACAGACTTGGAAATCAGTGCAGACACTATGCATTAGTATGTCGCTAGTCCGACCACACTCAAGACAATGATGCACATGTTATCAGACGAGTTGGACAGAGGATACAAGGCAATCCACCCAGATGCAACAGAGGCAAGAGTTCATTTCCAGAAAGATATCACCACATAGGACAAGGACACCATCGTGAACTACCGAGCTTGGCATCAGTTCGCCACCATTGAGCATCATGAGGATGTCAAAGAGTTGGTCTTCCTGCAGTTGTCCGAGTCATAGTGATGTCTTACATGGCTTACTCAAGCCTATTTTGTCTCACATGGGTACATGTGCAGATTGTATGTAACGTGTTGTCAAGTGGAAGTTCAAGTGTCGATAGTTGAATGTAACAGTCATAGAGTAGTTGAAGAGTCATGAGGGTAGATGAACAGTCACAGAGGGGAATGTCAACGGTCACCCAACCCTTTGCTATATATAGTACCATTTAACTCATTGTATAGGATTTTGGTCAGCCAAGCTTCCGATAGGAGTATCTTAGAGAAAGCTTGGAGAGTATTGTAACGAGCCTTGGCTTCTCCATAGTGCAGAGCTAGTACATCTCTTTGGAGGAGTAGGTGGCAATGACTATAACATTCTGCTATCAGGACTAGTGGTTGTTCATGGTTGTATTGTATCATTGGAACTTTCACTTCTTAATATAACAGAGCCAACAAGTTTCATGCATATGTTGTTATTGTATTTTAGCTATCTTGGTTACTCTAATGATATATTTATTGTCTGCTTATGCATGCATGTATGGACTCTTTCTATAAAAGTATGTATGAATCTTACTGAGATGTGTTGTTAGTTTAACAATCGTTTTGGATTGTTAGCTTACTTGCTTTCCAATTTGTGATGGATCTTCGCTCGTGTGTTCCCTTCCAAGCCGTGTGCTTTCACAGGTTTCCAAGGGATGCACTCACCCCACTTTCCGTGTGTTAGAACCATTCATGAACCTTCCTTGGCTTGTTGCATATTCACACCCTTGCTACCAACAAGGACATCTTACTTGCCTCTGCATGAAACCACGGTCAAGGCGATACCGTACAACCCACTGTTGGGACTCCTACACCAAATGGTCTAAGGTCTAGTTGGGACTTCTTATCAAGGAGATCCCCTGACATGTTGGCGGGTCCAACACCTTTAACACATGGCAACCCAACCATAGTATCACCAACATATTGCCAACATATATACATGAATCACAATAGAATAATAACTCTTATTAACATATTAAATTATCAACCAAGTCAAGGACTTCCATGTACCACCCGACCATAGATTTGGCTGAACCAAATCTCTCTTTTAGCTAATCACCCTCGTGCCATATTCCAAGCATGAATGTGGGATCTCATGGAATAAACCAAACAAAACCAAACCAAAGCTTCCCAAGGCTAGACCACTTCAACCCTCAATTGGTGATTCCACCTCATGGTTAGACATCAATAACACCAACTAGATCGATCTCTACCCAAGTTGTCAGGGGCTCTAGGAACTAGTAACTCAACCCACAACCTTCTAGGGCTCCATAGCATTTTTCCAACCTGACTCGAGGGACTAGTAACTCAACTCACAAAGGGATCCAGATCATTTGTCCCAATCTAAGATCTAGAACTAGTAACTCAATAGATGTTGTTTCAGGGCTTCTAGAGTGTTTTTTCCAACCCACATCCATAAGGAATTATGAGCACCAACCAGAAAACAATCAAGTGGAAAAACCCATAACACCATGGCTATATAGAAAATGGAAAGGAAAGGCTAAAATCACTGTCAATCCAAGCAATCATCCATGTCAATGAAACATAACTAGAAAATCACTTGCATATACCATGCACCCATAAATCAGTAAGGAAATCACACATGCAACCCGTTATCTGCAAAGTAATCCAATTGTAGTTGTTGATCCACTTGTCCCCTTGCACTCTCCTACTTTCCCTTGCCTTCTTTCTCCAATCCAAGTGAATACTAGAGTGCTCCAAGCATACTCCAAGATTTCTCTAAGTATGCAATAGTATGAGAGAATGAGAGAACAAAAGAGAGCTCCAAACTGAAACTGACAAAAGGTTATGAGCTGATCCTCAGAAGCCTCTTTATCATTGTGGCCTCCATTTTCTTTATTTTACTTCATTTTCCTTGTACTTCCTCTCATGCAAATATGTGTCTCTTCACCTTCCTTTTCTCCTAGTTTCCTTTATTTATTAGATAAAATTCCAATTATTACCACTTTGCCTTTGCCAATTTCCATAGCAATTAATTAATCACAAGTTGTTCCATCACTATATTTTTCCCAACATTCATCTTGGAATATGTGTCCCATGACCTTGGTTTTATTTTTATTTACATAGGAAATCCTCGTTAAGATAAGGAACATATCTCAACAAATCCAAGAATCTGCTAGTATACTCCTCATTGGTCATAGATCCCATCTTCAACTCATAAAACTCCTTTACCTTGCCATCATAGTATCTTTCAGATAGATACTTCTTCTTGAAAATTCTCTCGAACTCACTTCAAGTCAGCTCCTCTTCCCAAATGCCTCTGACATTTTTCACATCTTCCCACCAAATGTTTGTTTTTCCTTTAAGACTGGAAGTAGCTATCATAGCTTTCATATTTTCTTAATAATCATGCAATCTGAAAAACTTACTCATCCCAAGAAATCAATCTTATTAATCTTATGACTTCTTCATTTCTCCATCAAATCTAGGAAGCTTTTATTTCTTGAACTCCTCTAACAAGTATTTCTTCTCAGTCCTGCTATACAGATGGTGGCGGTGATGATGATGATGTTTCTATGAACCAGAACTAGAATAGAAGCCATGGTCATTACCCCTCTTGTCAAGTGTATCCAATAATTACCTACCATCTCTGACTATGTCATCCCTATCAAACCTATATCATGCTTGAGGCCTGTTTCCATATGCCCCATTAGTCCTTTCCTCTTGTCCATGACTAATCCTAAGTGGTCCCTGTCTCTGCAAATTTGATAAAATCTAACGGATGATTACATTAACCTCTTCTTACTTTTCCTGTGCACTAGCAAGTCCTTCCTATGACTGAATGATCTTATCGTTATCTGCCTTACAACTTCTAGTTTCTTCTTTCAAACTTCTCAATGTATCTTCTATGTCAGGGCATTACTCATCACCATGTTGTTCATATGGTCTGTAGGGAGAATCACGTGAATTGTAGTCCACCATTTTGCGTTCCATCTTGCTCTTATACTTCCTGCAAACATACCATGTCAAATAAACCAAACATAAACATAATCAACATATCTCAGTGAAGTTCAGCAAAGGCTATCTTGTCTGCAAAATCAATCTAGATTAGCACAACATATGTATATATAATGAAATCAACATATCAATCATCTCAACATCAACGTCATCAACCTCTACATGACGACACTACTGCAACAATGACTATCAAAATGCATGCATAATGAACACATAGACAACTAACATGCATGCATGACAAACACATTCCTCCCATCTAGTCCATGTGCTAGAACCTAAGAGCTATGATGCCAATCTGTAACCACCCCTCCAATATTTACCCAATTTCATCATCTTGCCTGGTTAAACATAAGACTAAACGTTACTATGACATGACCCGACATCCTAGCTCTAGTTAGGGAAGTGGGGCCTACAACTGACCACTGGCTAACAAATCACATTAGAGGAAATTTCAGCCTAAAAGTTCCCATGAAATTTTCATGTAATTTCCATGTCATAATGTGTAAACCAATCAAAATCCTTTAAATTTAGAAAGAGGTACATGTAAATATTTTGGAGGGAAAAAAATTTTTTTTTTTTTTTTTTTTTGGCTTATCTCATGATATGTTTACTCAATTTCAATTGTAGACACTCGTTGGATGCATAATTAAGTTCAACATCCAATTAGTACCCATTATGCATACTTTTAAGAAGACCCACAGAGATAAAAAATTAATATACATTAAAAAACTGTGTTCAACACGGTTTTTGAATGTATATTCAATTTTTATTTATGTGGATCTTCTCAAAGATATAAGTATGTATAATGGGTACTCGTTGGATGTGGAACTTAGTTTTGCATCCAACGAATGTCTACACTTGAAATTTGAATAAACCTATCATGAGATAATCCAAAAATACAATTAAAACAAGTAGCTTTCTTATTTTCCCTCCAAGTTTCATAACTCCTATTTTATTATTCTAACTATTATTTTATTATTTTTCCTTAGGAGGCCACTTTTAGACTAAAATTTCATTTAATGCAACATTCCTCGAGGCTACTTGGACACTCAGGGGCCAAAGAACCACCCCAAGTGACCAAACCTCGAGTTGGGGTTCCTTATCACATAAGTTAACCCCCAACCACATGCATGACAAGGCCTCCATGTGGTTGAAGGCCTCCAACTGCACTCACAAGAATGCCTAGGAATAGTTGTGACCCAAATTGTCTAGTTCAGGGCCTCCATGCGGTTGAAGGCCTCCAACTACACTCACAAGCATGCCTAGGCGTAGTTGTGACCCAAATTGTGGTCCCGAGATCTGAGCCTCAATTCTAGGTCAACCTCCAAACCACTACCCATAATTCTTGAAACTTCTCAGAATCATTAATAACATGAAAACAAGGCTAAATATACAACTTGAAGGCAAAACTAGACCTAGACTACCTATAACATAATAGACATTTTTTCAAACATATGGAAAACATGTAAGCTACAAGGAATGAATGCATATATGATCATAAAATTTTGAGATTCATATAAGAATCACTGAGAAGGTCCTATGCCCTCTCCACATATCTACAATAAAACTTATTAGTCCATACATTCATCAAGCAATCAATAGTTAAACACTTCATGACAAGATCCATAAAAGATACACCTTATATAAACAACATATAACCATAAAATAACCAACATATAAACCATGGAAACCTAGCCATAATATGACCAACATATATACATGAATCACAATAGAGTAATAGCTCTTGTTAACATATGAAATTAGCAACCAAGTTAGGGACTTCAACATATCACCCGACCATAGATTGCGATTAACCAAATCTCTCTTTCATCCAAACACCCCTGTGCTATATTCCAAGAGTAAATGTGGGACCTCATGGAATAAATAAACAAAAGAAAACCAGGGATTCTAGAGGCCAAACCACCTCAACCCTTAACTAGTGATTCCACTTCACGATCGAACATCACTAACACCAACCAGATCAGTCTATACCCAAGTTGTCGAGGGCTCCAAGAACTAGTAACTCAACCCACAGCCTTCCAGGGCTCCAGAGAATTTTTCAAACCTCGCCTCAGGGACTAGTAACTCAACCCACCAAGGGCTCCAAATCGTTTTTCCCAACCTAGGCCTAAGGATTAGTAACTCAAACCAAGTTGTCCCATGGCTTCTAGAGCGTTTGTTCCAACCAAAAAGCATAAGGAATTATGAGCACCAACGTGAAAAACAATCAAGTGGAAAAACCCACAACACCATGGCTATCTAATAAATAACAGGGAAAGTCTAAAACCATTTTCAATCCTAGCAATCCTCCATGTCAATGATAACACATAACTAGAAAATCATATGCATATACCATGCATCCATAAATCAGCAAGGAAATCACACATGCAATTTGTTACCTACAAAGAAATCCAGTTGTATTTGTTGATTCACCTGTTCCCTTACGCTCTCTTGTTTTCCCTTGCATTCTTTCTCCATTCCAAGTGAATACTAGAGTGATCCAAGCATGCTCCAAGATTTCTCTAAGTGTGAAAGAGTATGAGAGAATGAGAGAATAGAATAGAGATCCTAACTAAAAATGACAAAAGGTTATGAACTGATCCTCAAAAGCCTTTTTATCATTGAGGCCTCTATTTTCTTCATTTTCCTTCGCTTCCTTCAATTTCCTCTCATGCAAATATGTGTCTCTTCACCTTCCTTTTCTCTTATTTTCCTTTATTTATTAAATAAAATGCCAATTATTTCCACTTTTCCTTTTCCAATTTCCATAGCCATTAATTAATCACAAGTGATTTCCATCACTATGTTTTACCCAACATTTAGCTTCAAATATGTGTCCCATGACCTTGGTTTTATTTTTATTTACATAGGAAACCAACGAGGGGCTATTACAGGAACCCCCAATAAATGAGAAACATTAGAGGTAGGGGGTTAAAATGGAGGGCGAAAAATCTCAAATTGAAGTCATAAAAGCCATACCTCTTAGAATTAGAAGTCCCAAGAGGGGGATAAACAACCAAAAGATTATTAATCCATAAACTTTGTAGAATATTGATAGAAATGTGTCTGCAGCTAAAGGATTGTGTAAAACATAAATTACAATTACAGTAAACATGAGACTCCTTCTCCAATTTTGTAATGAACTAGAGGTAGTGCGCCCTAGACTAAATATTTTCCAGCTACAAAATAGCGTCAATCCTACATACAATGAAAATTCTATTGCAAGATTAACATTGAATTTATTTCCTTCCAAACCTATAATATTCTTTAAAAAATTAGTAACGTGAAACACTAGGAGTTCCCATCAGAAATAGTGGCATGGAGCACAATAAACTGCAATAATAGCTTCAACCCTCACTCCTCTATCTCCATCACTCCATCATGTGTTATGATATGTTATTTTTTTCCCATTGATCACCATAATTATTTCCTAAGTGCTCATGAATTCAAAATTTAGGATGAATTTTCCTTCATCATACTCCCATGCAATGAAGGTTATCATTACAACGGGTTCCCATGAACTAATCAAATTACCATACAATTGTAGTTGTACACTAGGCCATGCAAAGCTCCATTTGATGGGCATCCTACCACCCATATTAAATAGATGGCCATCACGTCAATGTAAGGATTTTTTCCCACTAGATGTGCACCCACCTTCAGGAGATTTGTCCATTTATGCAATTTCTTTACAGTTGGTTCTTAGTGCATCAAGAAGAGGATGGAGCCAATTTTTTTCCAGCATATTTTCTCTATAGTGTAGACCTTCATTGGTTTGTTTATTTCTAGTTCTTTGTATATGTAATCATACACAAGCTACTATTAATTTTAAAAGGAATTTGACTCTTTTTTAGCCTGGTATTAGTCTCCATCAATTAGAGGCCTTGCAGGGGTTGGATCCATTTTGTAGTTTTTTTATCCTTAGGACAGTAGTTTTAGAATCCCTTTTAGTTATCAATTTTTGATAATGAAGACGCTTGGCTATTATTAGGCCTTGCTCGAAGGATGAGAGTTATACCACATTATTGGTGTTATTTCTTACATTTTCCACATAAATCTGAATAATTTATCCATTATCATCTCTAAACACCCCTCAAAAACTAGCGAAGCCAAGATTACCCCTAAAGGCCTTGTCAAAGTGTAATTTTAAGAAGCCAGCAGGAGGTAGTTTCGATTTATTAGGACTTGAGGTAATGGGTTGGGGTTGTGGAGATTGAAAAAATGTAAAGGATTAGTAGAGCCCTAAAAGTGTGAGAATGTGTGATTCCTTGGAATAACATTCCCAATCTTGTGCAAAACAACGGGTTGTGAGGATTTTTTCTCCTACCCTTTTCATTACAAAGCTCCAAATAGTGTCTATATTTGATGACTAATATTTGAATATTCTTTTTCTCCCTTCTTTCCATATTTTCCATGTTATGATCCTAGGAAAGGTTGTCATTCTCAGTTCACTATAGCACTTGTAAAAGGTCCAAAGATCCATTCTTCAGTTCGCTATAGCACTTGTAAAAGGTCCAAAGATCCATTCTTCAAATGTTGAATGAGTATTGGTTTTGTTCCAATAGTGATTGTTTGAAAATTATGTCCAAGAAATCCCATATTTCCAGTACAAATCTATAATTGTTAAGTAGATGCTTAACCATTTGTATGCTTTTCCAACATAGACTACATCTAGATAGATCTCGAAAATCCAAATTTTGGAGATTGTCTGAGGTTAAGATTTTGTTTTGCATGAGAATACCAAGGAAGAGGGTCACCTGGCACCAGATTTTGGAGTTCCATAGTTTTTTCCATTACTTTTGTCAGGGTGTACCTTTTTACGATCTAGTAATCTACAAGCCCCATTTAAGATGAAATAGCCTTTAGGCCAATGCCCATTAGAGGGTATCTTTCCCATATTGGATTTTAATTCTTTTTCTTTCCAATTCTTTTGTGATGGCTTCCTGTGTTTCTAAGATTATGTTCACTAGCCAGTACGTGCACTTCTCCCACTACCTCCATTGTTGTGGAGATTTAGGTTGAGCCCAATATTGTTGGACCAATACTTTGTCTTGCAATATCAAACAAGCTTTTATCTCATTCAAATCTTCTTTTTCCAATTCAAGCCATTGATGCTAGGAATCCTCCCAAAAGAGGGCTAAATATTCTATGATAACTTCCATATCTATCTTAAAGTTTCTTAGGGTTTTTTTAATCTTGGGTGCTAGTGTTTTCCTATCAGTGCTGTGAATATAACCAAGACTCAAGGCCACTAGATATGGATTGAGAGTATCCTTAGAAAATGGTGGTATATGCTATTATGAGACTCCTTGGGTTTTGGATAGTCCACTGGCTCTCACATGTCATCATCAATTGGGTGGTGATTGTATATTTTATTTCAAATATTTGATTTGGTGTCAACTCAGTTAACTAAAGGCTTTCTAAACTTGCTCTTGCATGGAAGTGGGGAGTTAGTAGGGGTGGATTCTTGAAGTTTCGACAAGGGGTGTTTATTGAGTTGGAAAGTGTAGCCAATCGACGACATTTTAGGCTATCTACCTCGAAGCTTTTTCTCCTTCCAAGGTGAGGAGGAGTTGTGTTAGAGAGGTTATTTTTTACCAAAGAAGATTTTGTTTTGTATCCTAGGATCCAGGTGTTGTCCTCGCCATGCCTAGACAAAGAGCACGAGTAAGGAGAGAGGCCACTTATTATGAGGAACGTGCCCATAATGGAAATACATGTATACATCACCAAATTGAAGGTTTCACAGCCAGATATAAGGAGCAGATCCCCATTCATGTGCATAAGTAAAGTACCCAGTCTGGAGGGGAAGCCTCTTCCCATAGAACTTCCCTCTTAGATACTGAAGTGTTGGTAAAATGGACAGATTGGATCCTTGATAAGAGACATAAGCGAGGAATATTTAATTAATATATGCAAATAATAGACTTATATTGGAAAATTAAGTTCTTCCTAAGACATACTCTGTTAGATCGCCATGAGTCTTAGATGGACCTACTACAATCCTTGGATCATAAGCATGGGAACTTCAAATATTTCGATAGCATGATCAAGAAAATGGACCACAGGTTGGCAAAGATATAACAACATCTCGACACCCCACCGATGCCTGATAGGCCTATTACATATCTAGTAGCTCCTATCCCAATGACAGGCTCTAATTTTGATCCCCTTACTTGATTGTGTTATGGTTCCACTTCTGTAGTTGATTTTGTGCAAGGCCAAATAGGTCACTATCATGATTTATGATTGTTTGATGATGTTTATGTCTATTTGTAGTTGTCTCTCTTGTCCCTTTGAAAGGTACATTTTTTTTTTATGGCCTAGTCTCCCCTGTGATAGATCGATATGACTTATTATAATCATTGATGTAATCTCTAGTTTTGAAGTTAATGAAAATAACTCAAAAAAATTAGTATACTCTAAAATAATTAGTTTGACTTATTTTTATTATGATAGAATGAAAATAGACCATGGGGCGAGGGCTTATTGGTGATTGAGTGTTCTGTTAAGGCACTCATTTTTTAAGGTTACCAGTTCAAACCCCATGGGTGAGCCCATCAAAGATGACTTTGACTTACCTTGTCCAATATGGTTTGCAAGCTATTATGTTGTCCAGGATGGTTTACAAGCTATTATGTTGTCTAGCATGGTTTGTAGGCTATTATGTTGGGCCAGGAGACGCGGTGGTTTTACCAATTTGTCCAGTATGGTTTGCAGGCTATTGTGGCGGCTATTATGTTGTCTAGTATGGTTTGTAGGCTATTATTTCGGGCCAGGAGATGCGGTGGCTTTACCAATTTGTTCAGTATGGTTTGCAAGCTATTATGTTGGGCCAGGAGACATTGTGGCTTTACCAATTTGTCCAGTATGATGTTGTGGCTTTACCAATTTGTCGAGTATGGTTTGCAGGCTATTGTGTTGGGCTAGGAAACGTGGTGGCTTTACTGATTTCCCTCTTGACAAATAAAATGATAGAATGAAAATATTTCAAACATTAATTTTAGTTATTCGATAATTTACAATGAACTACTTACACTAAATTAATTTGGTAAAGATATATGAACTCAAATAAATGTGTTTAACTTAAATTTAACAAATATTTATAAATAAAAATAAATTATAATGTAATATATTGATTTTATAATTCAAATTAAGTTATTTACATTATTAAATTATTTATATGGTGAATATTAATAAAAATATTAAATTTAAATTTAATAGATATTTATATAATCATTTTTTATTTAAATATTTAATTTTAATAGATATTTTATAATTAAAAATTCAAATATATTAAATTAATTTATACATATGCAATTTATATTCATATTTATGAAAATAAAAATTATTATCTTTTTGTGATTTTCTGTATTCAAGCTTCTAATGATCCAAATGAATTAAACAAAGTCTTTCCGTAAAATTCTCTCATGTGATTTCTACAGAAAGACTTTGTTTAATCGTTTTTGTATTTTAACACATATTTATTTTAATATTAAAATATCAGTTATATATATATATTCTATATCTATATAATAATAATATATATATATTATATATATATATATATATATATATATATATATATAAAATAACACTAACATTAGGTTATAATTATTTATTTTAAATAAAATAATAAAACGAATATGTAAATATATAAATTAATAAAATTTAATTTAATAAAATAAGTTTCATTTTAATTTTTTAAATACATTAAAAGTAAAATATTATTATTATTAATTATTTTTTCTTAAATAATAGGTTGATGTGTAAAATATATAAAATTAATATATTAATCTAAAAAAATAATAATAATAATAATAATTATTAATTTTAATTTTTTAATATAATTGATGAATGGTATTATAGAATTGTGTTTTCTAGGAAAGTATTGCATATTATGAAAGGTAATATAATATTTTTATTAATTAAAAAAAGTTTAATTTAATGAAATTATCATTCAAGATATTTTCATGGTTGGTTGAATGGTGGATTAGACAAAGCATAGTAAGCTGGGTATTTCTATGGCTAGTTGAATGGTGGAGTAGACAATGGATAATAGGTTGGGTTATATCTACCATTCACATCATAACTTTTCATACTTCAAATATATTGATCTAAACGAGAAAGGTGATTTTTGCTAATTAATTGAACACTTTGAGTTTTTGTATTCATTAACTTACTTTCTCACAAGGCTCCATGTCATCATAGTTCTCCTGTTTAATTTCAACACAACACATTAGAGAATCATTAATAATACAAATATTTATTTTATAAATGTATGCTTCTTTGAAATTCAAAAGAGAGAAATAGTCTAATTTACTATTTATAACTAACAAATTGACATACAAATAAATGTTAAAATCTATAAATAAGAGAGATTATTTACAAATCTACTCTTAAACTTAGACCTCTACTAATATAATTTTCCAATATTTACTTAATTAAACATTGATATACCTCCAATCTTCAAATATTTATTTAAACATTGATATGCCACTTCTTACCAGAAGTGACTAGGATTACCCATTGCCAATAGTTATAAGAAAATAAAAAACTTAAAACAAGAGTAAACAAAATATTAAAAAACAAAAAAAACAAAAAAAAACAAACATAAAACATTTACATTTGCATTGACTAACAAGCAGAATGGTGGACTTATTATGCCGTAAGGCATTTCCCTTTGAAATGAATTGCCCCAGCTGATGCAGTGTCTTATTGTTGACCGTAGATTTGTGGTGTTAGACGATTGAACAAAGTTGGATCATTGATCCTCACACTGTCCTTTTATCTCCCAACCCAATAGCCTCTCTGTCTTCAGAGTTATTGTTCGAGCTCGAACACTTATAGTAGTGCGAGTGCTCGCACATCCAAATGCCATCCAGATTCAGCGTCAGATCTGATCTCCATAGAACCGAGTTTTCGGATTTTGAATCTGCCATTGATTCGGAGAAATACTCTCCAGCCTTTAATCTATTGATTTCAAGGGTTTCATCTGTGAATTTCCAGAGGCTTTTGGCTCTGCGATTTTTTTTGTTTTTTGTTTTTAAAATTTTTACAGCCATGTCGCTTCGACCCAATTCTCGGACCGAGGTCCGGAAGAAGAATTACAAGCCGTCAGTCGATGCAGACGAAGCTCGCCGCAAAAGAGAGGACAATCTGATAGAAATTAGGAAAAGTAAGAGGGAAGATAATTTGCAGAAGAAGAGAAGAGAAGCGATGCACGCGGCCATCTGAAAAAATATATGTGATAGAACGCAGTCCTCCAATTGAGGAAGTTATCACTGTGGGTGTGGTCCCTCGACTTGTAGAGTTTATTGCAAGGGATGGTTTCCCTCAGCTTCAGGTATGACCTGTTTTTCAATTGAGATTCTAATTATTGAATTGACATTATATTGTGGTAATCTAATATCGTTTTACTTTGGTCATATTATAGTTTGAGGCAGCTTGGGCTTTAACAAATATTGCGTCAGGAACCTCAGAGCATACCAGAGTTGTGATTGATCATGGAGTTGTGCCCAAGTTTGTGTAACTTCTTAGTGTTGCCAGCGATGATGTCAGAGAACAGGTTGCATTTTGGACCTTTCCATCCATTTATGTTACTCAATTGACATTAGTTGCATTTACAAGTTTTCTTCCTTGTATTCTTATGTTGCCGGCCTTGATTTATCTTGAATACACGTTGTTTGGGCTTTCGGAACCATTCTTTGAGAATATCATTGTGGGCTGCTTTGTGAGAATCGGGATAGGAATGTCCAGGTCAGGATAGAGTACTTACCGTCTTTGCATGGTAAAATTTTTTCATGTGATGGACCCTGATAAAAACAATACAAGTTTGAGAACCGTACCACATACAAGTATTTGAATTGTTTCTGGGGTAGCGAGAGCAGTGCAACAAGATGGCAGATGGCTAGGGTGTCTGATTCACCTCCACTTGAGAAAGAGTTTTCAGATTGGGAACGGGAAGTAGAACGCAGTGGTGGTCGGATGATTAGTAGAGCAGAAGTTGAGGAAAAAATAAATGCACTAAAAAAGATAATTCAGTTTGTGTATTCTGCAAAAACTGTAAAACAAATGTTGCACGAAAAGAAGTTGGCTTCCAAAAGGCCATCGAATGTGGCTGCTGAAAAGGATAGGGTTAGAAGAGAGATGGAGCTGGCGGAGAGTAGGCATGATTATTCAGAAGTCGAGAGAATTAAAGTGAGATTGAAGGAACTAGAAGTCCTTTCTCTTCAGAGCAAAAGCAAGGATGCAAAAGCCTTGATGCTAGCAGAAATGAATAAGAAAAACAAGGCTGAAAATTTCAAGAACGCTTCTGAGATCAAGCCTCTAAACCTTAATCTTAAAGCAGGTGAAGCAGGGTATGATCCTTTCACTCGGCATTGGACCTAATCTCAAAATTATTATGATACAAAGGCAAAGGTTGCTGAAGACAACACTGATGCGAACAAAGAGGCAGATGCTGCCAAAATAGAGGAAGCCAAAGCAATAGAAACTGCTGAGGATGATGGAAATCTTGTCGACACTGATGCTCCTGTATCAGAAGATGCAAAGGTGTATTCTTTGCATGGTTTTGAACTTCCAATTTCACTTGCTGGACCGCAGAAGTATGGGGGTGCTCAAGGGGCCCCTTTAGCTTTTATGGCTAGAAAGAAGAAGATTGAGTCAACTTGTGGAGTGCAAGTTCCTAGCAATGGTTGAAGGAGGCATAGTCTGACATTAACTGTGAATGATTACAAGCATAGAAGAGGCCTGCTGTGAAAATAAATAATGATATTTTCTCTGCTTGTTGGTTTCCCCATTTAATTTTTGTATGAAAGATTCAGAAATTTCCTTTTGAGGTCAGAACAAAGTACTTACCGTCTTTTCATGGTAAAAAATGTTGATGCGACGGACCCTGATAAAAACAATACAAGTTTGAGAACTGCACCACATACAAGTATTTGAATTGTTTCTGGGGTAGCGAGAGCAGTGTAGCAAGATGGCAGATGGCTAGGGTGTTTGATTCACCTCCACTTGAGAAAGAGTTTTCAGATTGGGAATAGGAAGTAGAACGCAGTGGTGGTCGGATGATTAGTCGAGCAGAAGTTGAGGAAAAAATAAATGCGCTAAAAAAGATAAATCAATTTGTGTATTCTGCAGAAACTGTAAAACAAATGTTGCAGGAAAAGAAGTTGGCTTCCAAAAGGGCATTGAATGTGGCTGCTGAAAAGGACAGGGTTAGAAGAGAGATGGAGCTGGCGGAGAGCAGGCATGATTATTCAGAAGTCGAGAGAATTAAAGTGAGATTGAAGGAACTAGAAGTCCTTTCTCTTCAGAGAAAAAGTAAGGATGCAAAAGCCTTGATGCTAGCAGAAATGAATAAGAAAAACAAGGCTGAAAATTTCAAGAACGCTTCTGAGATCAAGCCTCTAAACCTTAATCTTAAAGCAGGTGAAGCAGGTTATGATCCTTTCACTCGGCGTTGGACTCAAGCTCAAAACTATTATGATACAAAGGTAAAGGTTGCTGAAGACAACACTGATGCGAACAAAGAGGCAGATGCAGCCAAAATAGAGGAAGCCATAGCAATAGAAACTGTTGAGGATGATGGAAAGCTTGTCGACACTGATGCTCCTTTATCAGAAGATGCAAAGGTGTATTCTTTGCATGGTTTTGAACTTCCAATTTCACTTCCTGGACCGCAGAATTATGGGGGTGCTCAAGGGGCCCCTTTAGCTTTTATGGCTAGAAAGCAGAAGATTGAGTCAACTTGTGGAGTGCAAGTTCCTAGCAATGGTAGAAGGAGGCATAGTCTGACATTAACTGTGAATGATTACAAGCGTAGAAGAGGCCTGCTGTGAAAATAAATAATGATATTTTCTCTGGTTGTTGGTTTTCCCATTTAATTTTTATATGAAATATTTGGAAATTTCCTTTTGGGATTGCCAGAAACATATGCAGAAAAGCCTTAAAGTGAACATTTTTGTAAATTGTTTCAAATTCTATATATAGTGTGCCATTATAGGCACTTTAAAACACAACTGCAATAACCTAGTCAACCAAGGATTGTCTTTTAACAGTAGCAACATCATAGATTGTTGGCAGGCATGAAATCAACAATGTGTTAGAAATATAGGTTGTATTTTCTTGACATCTAAAGTTCAAGGGTGTTTTTTTGTCTCAACCATTCTGCTAAAAAATGGTATATAATGTTCCAAAAGGATTCCTTTCCTCTAAATAACGTTATTCCACTGCAAGTTATCATGCAGTTGGTGAAACATGGCATTTTATGTTTTTTGAGATTAATGTTGAGTGATGCCTTTTTCTAAATTATTGTTGAAATATGTAGTGTTTTTCAGATTCATGTAATAAATGTTATGTTTTATTAATTTCTATTGTTGTAGTATAGTTTGCTTAAATGCTTTGAGTTGTGGTTGTTTTGTTGTGCTTAGTTGTTTATTCTTGCTTTCGATTGATTGCAATTCTATCTAATAAGCAACTATCTTTTACATGGTAAAAAAGTTTCGCTGAATCCACTTCCCCTGGAAAGGCAAGTGCAATAAAAAAAGCAACTTAGAACCAGTAAAAGTTGATATTTATGTAGTAAATTAGTTCTATTTCATGAGTCCCCAACTGGCCAACCCATGAAATGTTTGGGGGTGTGCTCTAGTCATTCTAAACACCCGTCCTCCCATCTCCCCAATTCAGCTGTCCTAGAAACTTGTACACATAGTTCAAATTCAATTGGGGTGCCCCCATTGCAGATCGTATGACCCAAAAATTTGATTGTTGTTTGGAATACCTCTATCTTCTTTTTGCTAAGCACCAAGCCATTGTGCTTAACCAAATTCTTAAAAATATTTACATGTTTAAAATGTTCTTGGACGTTCTTGGAAAATATTAATACATCATCAATATATACAATTAGCCAATCAAAATATGGCTTGAAAATACCATCCATTACTTTTTGAAATTTTGATGAAGCATTCTTGAGTCCAAAAGGCATGACTTTCCACTCATAATGTCCTGCTGGTATGCTAAAGGCAATTTTAAATTTATCTTTCTCAGTAATGGCCACTTGCCAAAATCCTACTTTCAGGTCAAACTTGGAAAATATCTTGGCACCTGCTATCCTTCTAATTAAGTCTCCTTTGTGTGGGATTGGATAGGTGTCATCAGCTAGGCCTGAATTTAGAGGCTTATAGTTTATGACCAGTCTGGGGATGCCTCTGATCTGTTCAACTCTTTTGTTGACGTAGAACCCGTAACAGTTCGAGGGACTATTGGATTCTCTGATCAGTTCTCTACTGAGGTGCTGTTAAATCTCCTTGTAGCAAAGATCTCGGTATTATGTGTTCATCGGGATGGCTCTGCTCTTACAAGGTTTGTGAGTGTATCCCTTCCTTGTAAGGGAGTTCGACTGTGTGTTGCTTCCTGTGCCAAAAGGCATTGGGTTCCTCTGAGCAGCATTCTTCTTCTAATTGTTTCTTCAATTCTTCAATTTTGTTTTTGATCTGGGGCGATTTGAGTTGTTCTTCTATTCTCAAAGTTGACTTAAGATCTTTTAGATCTGTCACTGTGGCTTCGGCTCAATCCAGATCTTATACAATGTGTACCATTGTAGAAATTCTAGGATTGGAGATATATGGAAGTTCAATTTTCTTTCTTGTCCCTTTTGAAGTGGGGATAGAAATAAAATATCCAGCTTTGCCTCCTTTGAGTCTGAGTGACCCATGAGGTTCTACTACTGCAAGAAAGACATTACCAAGTATGCAATCTACTGGAATGTCAACTACTGCAAACTTCAAATAAGCACAATGGCTATCAAAGCAAACAAATGCTTTGGGTACTTCATATCTAAGCCTTTTATTATCCAATCCTACCACTTCTCTTTCTACAGTCACCCAATATCTTGGTGGGATATTTTTCATATTCAAAATATTAATATGTGCTCTAGAATCAATAAGAGCTACCATTTCAAACATTTGCCCTTTTATGCAGATATTTACAAAAACATGATGTTGCTGGTATGAGATGGTTAATAGCCTCATATCCCTGAAACCAAAATTTGGATCCTTCATACACCATTAGCAATTTGAACTTCTTGATTACTACTATGAGAAGCAATATGCCATGGCTGATCATTATCTTCTTCTTTTGCCATCTGTTTCCCTTTCTGTATTTCTGCCATTTGAGCTTTTAATGCAGAAATTTCAGTCTTGAGGATATGAATTTCTCGACTGACTTCTCCTAAAGTAAGGGACCTCACTCTATGAGGCTTCTGTTGATGCCTCTGAAATGATTTGCATTTTTCTCATATAATGCATTAACAAAAAGAGATTTCTTATGTGAGTTGTTTGAAGCTTTTGCTTTTAACTGATCCATAAAAGCTTCTGTCGATTTTTCATCTCTCCATCCTCCATGGCACGAATTTGTGACAGGATCTTCAGTTCTTCTTCTATCGCGGCCATAAGGACTTTTTCTTTGAGGGGCTTAGGCTTTTCTACTTCTTCTTCACTTGAGTCGCTGAAATATTCAAAATCAGAAATATATTGAACATGGCAAGCACATTCTTCAAAATCAGAACATAAAGAGTGTGAAGAATTTGAATCTGAACATTGCCCCATATGAGCATGAAGTTCTTCTGCAGATGAAGAACTGAAAGAATCATAAGAATATTATTCTATTTGGTGTTGCGAGCTATTTCTCTGATGGTGACATTTGTTGGGCTCCAGATTTGATCTCATTTTGCTTTAATAAACATATCTAGTTATCCATTTATCCCTCATTTTCATCTCATTCATCTCACTTTAATGAATATTTGATGTTTAAACAGGTATTTAACTTTGATTTATCAAATTCTAAAGTTTTTATTAAAGTTTGAGTTTTTGTGCAATTTTGGCAGTTTTAAGAAATTCCCGTAATCACTTCATGACTGATATGGATGCAGGCCACCTCAGCACGAATGGGATGCATGAATAGAAGGCTTGGGAACTAGGATCAAGCTACCTGTGCTTGGTTTCAGGAGAACGAGTTTTCTTATGCCTTTTTGGAGCTAGTCAATCATGACTAGTCATCCAGAAATCCCATTTAAATAGGGCTGTTTTAGGATTCCCTGATTTTAGTCATATATTTTGGGATGAGGGAGTTGGATTCGACCTGGATAGGTGGATTAGGATAGCTATGTTTGTTAGAGAGATTTCAGATCAGTTGGTTTCATAGACTCATTATTTAAGAGCCACATTTTGATGGCTCAACACACTTGACACTTGACATTTTGACATTGTTATGCTGTAATATTTTTGGTGTGAAGACTTGAAGTTGGAGACTTATGTTACTTTTATTTTTCTGATCAATACATGAATGGTTTACTGATCTAAGCTTCTGATATCATCTCCATAAGTGTGCAAGGCAAGGGTGGAGGGCCCCCACACCAAGCTAAGTACACTTTCAATTTAGACTAGTTCTATTTCATTACAATTCTGGTTGATGTTAGTTTTGGTTGTTCAAAGTTTTTATTTCAGATAGCATCATGTTTATTGATTTCATTTATTAATGGTTTCCTCATCATCTAAATGAGTTGGCAAGCAAGTGCTCAAGTTGAGCATTCTCTCTTTGAAATGATGCATTAGATTTAGTCCTTTATTTACATGCAACAGTTTGTTCTATTCAGCTTTATATTTTAAGATGAATAAGTTATTATGGAAAACTCTGAATGTCTCTTAAGTTAAGAGCTCTTTTTCATGTATGATTTATGCCTCTTGAGTCTTTAATTATAGTCTCTAATTCATTAAAGTCATAATTGAGGTGAGAGCAGGTCTCTTGAGTCAAGAACTCTTTCAGTATTTCCTCTTTTAAGCTTGTTGAATTATGAGTTTTTGATATATGTTTCCTTAGTTTCTTTTGTCATTTATCTTTCAAAGTATAGTTATATTCGATCTTCATAAATAATGGATTTGCCTCTAAGTTTCACAAACCCAGATTGATATTAATACTTGCGTTAATTTAGTCACATAAATTAGCTCAACATTTTGGCGCCGTTGCCGGGGAGGCAAATATCGGCATAATCTATAGAAAGATAAAATTCAAAATCAACAAAAACATTAGTTACATTTCATTTTATTAATTATGATTCTTTATGCCTAGAGTTAGAGATCCTTTCGGTAGATTTATCAAACCCTCCCCCCCCTCGAATAGAAATAGGATCATCACATACACCTGTTACTGGTAATCCACCCATTGAAGAGCTGATTGAAAAACAAAGAAGTGGTCAAAGATTAACTTTGATTGAAAGGCAAACATTGTCTGCTTGGGAAACAAAGCAAAAATTCTCCACTTCCGGAAAACCAAAAGAGAAAGGAAAGCAATCTGCTTTTCCATCTATTGATCCACCTATCTTTCCACAACTTGAACCTCCACCTGAAATTGAAACAGATCAAACAATGGCAGAAGGACATGGATCTGTCCATCTCACTGATGAGGAACAAAGAGCTGAAAATGAAAGACAACGAAGAGAATGGGGAAGGAAGAGAGAGGAAGATAGGAAGACAGAGAATGACAGAAAAAGACAAGAAGATGGACATGACCAAGAAACAACCTTTGGTTTCCCAATCATAGATACCAGTGCAATATTAGGAGAGGAAGTAAAAATGAAAAATATTCCACCTTCTGTGTTGCCAAACTTCTATGGAATGTCTACCGAAGATCTGGATTCATTCATGTTTGAATTTGATATCTTATGTAGAACATATGGTTATACGGATGATCTCCATAAACTTCATCTTTTTCCTGCAACATTAAAAGAAACAGCTTTAAAATGGTTTATGGGATTAGGTGAACAAACAATAGCTTCATGGGATGATATGCGAACTGTCTTCCTTAAGAAATACCAGGCTTATTGCAGATCTAGAGATTCAAAGGAAGATGTGTTTAGAATGACACAACAAGAAGATGAAAATCTAGAAGAATATTTAGAACGGTTTGCATATAATCTTCAAAAGTCTAAACAACATTCCCTAAATCAAGAAACTATTCGTAATATCTTCCTCAAGAGTATAAGGGATGAATACCTTGACATTTTAAATGTCATGGGTAAGGGGGATATTTCAAATCTCCCATTTGATGAAATTGTTGAATTATGTCAAAAATATTCAAGAGGAAGATCAAAGACCGGAAGAAGAGAAGCAAGTTCTAAAGCAGCAAAGTCAGCTGCAGGAGGAATAACAAGGGCTGAAATAGGGAGTCTATTGGAGAATTTCTAAAGGCTAATAAGAAAAAGGAAGAAGAAGAAAAAGCTAATAAGAAAAAGGAAGAAGAAGAAAAAGCCTTAGCCATATTTTGTTCAAAATGTAAGAAGAAACATCCTTTGAGAGATTGTCCTTTAGATAGCATTCAAGTGTGTGGTCTTTGTAAAGGTAATCACTCCACAGAACAATGTGTAACATTGAAAGAACTGCAAAATACTTCAATAGATGAAATGCAAGGAGCAGAAGGTTTCTATTATGTTGCACCCAGGAGACCATGGCCACCTAGAATGCCTCAGCCAACTCAACAGCAAATTCCTCCGCAAAATTATGCTTATCCATCTTATAATCCTTGGAACCCTCCTATGCCGTGGCAAGCTTGGCCTCCACAGCAATATCAACAACAACCTGCACAAGGTTGGCGGGGATATGGTTATGGAAACCAACAACCACAACAGTCTCAACAATACCAACAACATTACCAGCAGCAGCCATTTTCATATCCTCCATCTATGCCATTCCAACAGCAGAGTTCTGCATATCCGCCATCCATTCCATTTCCACAGCAGAATCCACCACCAATGCTGCCACAACAACAACAGTTACAGTTACCATCAAATCAACCAAGACCAACACAATTGCCTGCCCAACCGGTGGCCAATCCGAATAACAAAATGGACAAACCAGCATATAATATAGAGGAGGCAGCATATTTTCCTACTTACTCAATTCTTCCTCTAAATGATGTCCATTTAAGGTCTGGTAAAGTACTTCAAAAGGATTCTCCTCCAATTATAGAAGAACCAGCTGAACAGGGAGAATCATCTGAACAAGCACAAACTGAAATACAAATTCAGAAAGGTAAATCAATCACTACTCAAACTCCACCTTACCCTGAAAGGTTAGTGGAACAATCAAAAGAGATAACCCTTCCTGAATTTGATATTTTAGATGAATTGAAAAATGCATATGTAAAAATTCCTTTGTTGAAAGCAATTAAAGAAATACCTATCTATGCTAAAACAATAAAGGAATTATGCATTAAGAAATCAGGAAGAAAAAGAAAAGATCCCACTACAATCCAAGTCATTGGAAAGCTAGCAAGCCTTATGTCTACACATACAACGGTAGAAAAATATATTGATCCTGGTATCCCTATGGTTACCATATCAATCAATAATTTTTCAGTACCTAATACATTAATAGACTTAGGGGCAGCTATCAATGTAATGACATTAGAGACAATGAAAGCTTTACACATAAATGAACTTCAGACAACTTCAACAGTATTAGAACTAGCAGATAGATCTAAAGTTGTTCCTGAAGGAATAATAGAAGACATCATAGTCTCTCTGGATTCATGGGAATATCCTATTGACTTCCTTATTCTGCAACCAAAAACAAATCTGGGAGGACACCCTCTAATTCTCGGAAGGCCATGGTTAGCCACCGCTGATGCCTTCATTGGCTGCAGATCAGGAAGTATGATTATCTCGCATGGAGATGAAAAGAAACACATCATAATCTATTCACCTGCACAAACCACTTCTTTAGAATCAGTACTTGAAACTCAGGAAAACAAGCAAACAAAAACAGTTTTAAGTATTAATCAATTCTATGATTTTAGAGAAGAGGAAGGGAATGAAGATTTGATGGATCTTTTCATTTCAGAACCAAATATTTCAGAGCAGCTTAGACGAGAACAGTATGAAGCTACTGATAACCTTTTAAATCAGTGTTTCCAGGAAACTTGTACTATTTCAACTTTGCAAAATTCTTTTGAAAACATTTTTCCTGTAAACACAATTTCCAATTCTGTAATCAAAACAATTGAGGTATATCCTGGTAAAACTCTCAATATAGGAAACCAACTGCAATCACAACAAGAACAAGAGGTAATTGCATTATTAAAGAAATATTCAAAAGCATTTGCCTGGGATTATATTGACATGCAAGGCATCCATCCAAACACATGTACTCACCACATTTACACTGATGATAAACTAAAACTTGTTAGACAACCGCAAAGACGAATGAATCCTACAATGAAGGAAATAGTAAAAGAAGAATTGCAGAAGTTGTTAAGTGTCGGATTCATTTATCCGATTTCGGATAGTCAATGGGTTTCACCATTAGTTATTGTTCCAAAGAAAAATGGCAAGTGGAGGGTATGTGTAGATT
>APFE031372847.1:7173-27192 GCA_000404065.3 Pinus taeda
GAGAGTCATCATCTATCCTTGACATCTATCCTCAGTAGCTTTTCGGAGATAATGTCGATCCACAATGGGCATCCTGGTACATTGAATCTTCCTCCCTTCTCCATTTATAAAAGTCTGTCCTCATGCATTAGACAAGCTAGTTCAAGGAGTTCTGGAGTAATGCTAGTTGTGATTATGCTTGTCTGGAGTGATAGTAAGAGTCTTGAAGCATAGGGAGGTTATGCTGCCGGAATCCTGAGAGAGAGAAAGTCTATTGCAAGGCATACATAGCTGCTCGCCCAGCCAGAGAATAGGTTCAACGTCAGAACCTTGGTTGTATCTTTCTCTGCCTATTATTCATTAATAGATGACTACTGTTATAGTTCCATTCTCATTTGTCTCATGATGGTTAATGTGAATTATATCCTTTCTGACTGATGTATAGTTGCTTTTACTAGATTTCATGCTTGTGTTTGTTCTCTCTTTGCATGTGCAGGTGTCCATCCGCAAAGATAGTGGAGGATTGTGACCGACCAGAGCGAAGGAGTGAGAGCGGCATCTCTTCATCAAACAAATAGCGCTGGAATCCAAGTAGGTGTCCATTACTCACTTTTGTAATTGCAATTAGGAACTTGCAGAGTAGCATTGATTTATTGTTGCTAGACCCGTTCTGGGCTAGTGGGATCGCCTCTGTCCACAGAGGGGATTTACCTATTAACCATGAAGCAAGGGAGGAATGGAAGAATGATGAAGAAATGTGGGCACGTATTCGAAAGTTACAACAAGATTCTAGTACATCTAATAAATTTAGTTGGAAAAATGATTTGTTATGGTACAAAGATCGCTTATACCTCTGTAAGAACTCCCAACTCAAACAAAAGATTCTTATGGAATTGCACACTTCTCCCTTAGGAGGGCACTCAGGATTTTTAAAAACTTACTACAGGGTTAAGAAGGAATTTTTTTGAGATGGCCTTAAATCGGATATTCAAAAGTTTGTGGCAGAATGTTTGGTTTGCCAACAAAATAAAGTTGAAACAATTAAGACCCCAGGTCTATTACAGCCTTTATCCATTCCAGGCCAATGTTCGGAAGAGGTTTCAATGGATTTTATCACAGGTTTACCCAAGCCTGAGGGATAGAGTGTCATCATGGTAGTAGTTGACAGACTTACCAAGTATGCACACTTTTGTGCATTATCACATCCATTTAAATCCAGTACAGTTTCTACTGCATTTATGGAAACAATTCAAAAACTACTTGGAAATCCAAAGATTATTGTAAGTGACAGAGATCCCATTTTCACTGGAAATTTTTGGACATAATTATTTTCTTGTCTTGGTACTCCATTAGCTCATAGCTCATCTTATCATCCTCAATCTAATGGGAAAACTGAGATAGTAAACAAATGTTTGGAAGGATATCTTCATTGCTTTGTATCTGATAAATAGACAAAATGGGTCAAATGTTTGCCTCTAGCTAAATCGTGGTATAACACTTGCTTCCATAAAGCAACAAAAATGACCCCATTTATGGCACTTTATGGATATAAACCACCATCCATCACATCATATTTAAGAGAAAATTCTAAGGTTCAAGCAGTAGAACATCACATCGAACATCAACAACAAGTCCTCCAACTCTTAAAGGATAACCTTGTGTTGGCACAGAATAGAATGAAACAACAGGCAAATCAGTGTCGCAGTGAAAGAAGTTTTGATGTAGGTGATTGGGTATTCCTACAGCTACAACCATATAAACAAATGTCCCTCAACCAAGCTAAGAAGGATAATAAATTATCACCAAAGTATTATGGCCTGTACAAGGTGTTGCAAAATATTGGTAATATGGCATACAAATTGGAGCTTCTTGCAACTTCTCGAGTGCACCCAGTTTTCCATGTTTCATGTTTAAATAAGGTTATAGGTGACAAGCTTGTAGTTCAAACAATATTACCAGAACTTGATGAGGAAGGAAAAATTATATTGGAACCATAAGTAGTCACAGAAACAAGAACTTGACAACTACGAAATCGATCAATTTCGGAGTATCTCATCAAGTGGAAGAACTGATCCACTCAAGATTCCACATGGGAGGATGAGAATTTTATATAGAAGTATCCAGAACTACTCAAGCATTGAGGACAACACTTTTTTGAAGGAGGGGGCATGTTAGGTCCCTATAATACTAGTGATTACCCCATTACTATTGTAGTTGTATCCCTTATTAATATTGTTGTGCCCCTATTGGCCCCATATTGTTATTACTGTGCCCCATAGAATCCCTCTATTGTTATATTTGTGGCTTTATATTATTTTTGTTAGGTCAGCTGGGTTATATTGTGACTCCTTAGACTCCTATATATAGAAATGAGGTTCTATCATTTGAAAGGTTTTGTCATTTGAATCATCGAACAATTGTTCATTTGTGTAATGTAAAGGAGGTTGCCCCCTCGAAGAGGATGAATTCTAAGGTGTTCAACTATCTTTTCTTTCTTTTTGTGAGCTAGTTTCATAACAGAAGGCCTAAATAGTTATCTCAAAAATCTTAAGTTGCTTATGTCTAATGTTGCATTCTCTACCAAAATGGATGATGTTAATGCTTGGTTTGTGGACTTTATAGCTTCGATTCACATGACATACAATAAGGATTGTAATGAGAACTTCAAGGAAATAATAAATGGTGGAAACACCTATCTTGGTGATGATTGTGCACATAAGATCATGGGATATGTAGATATTCCTGTGACTTTACCAAATCGAAGTGTCACTTGCATTGATAATGTTATGTATGTGCCTATGATCAGGAAGAATATGATTTTTTTGTCCACAATTACAGATCTGAATATGAAGGTTGAATTCTTAAAAACACATTTTATAGTAAAGGACATGTTGGATCACTGCAAACCAATTTCTTCAAGGGTCAGGGTTAGAGATTTGTATAGACTTAATGTCACTAGCAAGAGTCGTCAAGCACTGACCTCTATAGTTTTGTTAACAGAAAGTATTTGGCATCCGAGGTATGGTATTATAAATTATTATGATTGCTTTTTATTGAAAAAAGTGGTAGAAGGACTCCCTGTGTTAAAGAATGACTATGTTGCTTGTGAAGGTTGTGCATTAAGAAAAATTCACAGAGATGAATTCCCCTCTAATTTTGATAGGAGAAAAAGAGATGTATTAGAACTTGTGCCTTTTGATGTTTGTGGGCCAATGTACACCAAATATCTAGGTGGCTCTTATTATTTTCTATTGTTTATTGATGATTGCACAACGTACACTTGGGTGTACTTCCTTAGGAAAAAAGTGATGTCTTTGAGTATTTCAAAGAATTCAAAAACATGAGAGAGAAGCAAACCAAGAAGTTTATAAACATCCTCCATTTAGATCAAGGGGGAGAGTACAGGTTGAGTAACTTCACCAAGTATTGCAAGGGTCATCGAATAGTGTAGCAATTCGTAGTACCTACACTCCACGGTAGAACAAAAATAAGGACATTGGTAGAGTGTGCATGGTGTTGTGTGTGGAGCATGATTGTTCAGAGGTCTTTGTTTCAGTTGGATGTATTCCCCAGGAAGTTTGTACACCCCTCCATGTGCGGGGGGTGCGAGGGGGACTTGTCCCCCCTAGGGGGTCTGGGGGGGCTGATCCCCCCCAGCTGGGGGGTGTGGGGGCCAGCGGTCCCCCAGCAGAGGCTCAGGGGCAGCGCCCCCGAAGCTAAAAACATATGTAAAATTGCCTTGTAAAAGTATAGTAATTTCTAGTCAATCTGGGCTTTTCATTAGTTGGATGATCTAATGGTAGAACTTATGTTTAGTTTAGGGTTTTTTGCCCTAGAAGGAAACCCCTCTCTTCATATGAGAGCATTGTATTTGAGGCTGTGTAATAGAGGTGTATTCTCAGAGCGAGAAACAGAGAGGTGAGACTGTGAGAGAAAACATAGGATATTATGGTGGATCTATTGTAGGTTGTGTCTCTTCATTTTGCTGGGTAATAGAAAGGAAGGTCTGGCTGTTCAGGGTGGACGTAGCCCAAACTGGGTCAACCACGTATATCTGTGTCTCTCTTCTTTTATACATTTCCTGTGTTTATATTTCTGCAATATTTTATGTATTCCATTGCTCTGTAATATATAATTTTCTAACAACTGGTATCAAAGTCGAAGGTCTATTTGGCTAATAAACTCGCAGGAAAGAAGGGTTCCTCATTCAAGTGGGAGCAATGGTGGAAGATGATAAGTTTACGGTCGAGAAATTTAATGGTCAAAACTTCTCGCTGTGGAAGATGCAGATGGAAGATTATCTGTATGAGAAAGATCTATACCTACCACTGGGCAGAAAAGCAAAGATGCCAATGGGTATGACAGATGAAGAATGGAACCTTCTCGATAGAAAGGCACTTAGAACAATATGGTTGTGCCTCGCAGCATTGGTCGCCTTCAACATTTCAAAGGAAACAATGACAGAGGGTTTGATTAAGGCATTGGAGAAGCTATATGAAAAATCCTCATCCTCAAACAAGGTATTTCTTATGAAACAATTATTTAATATGAAGATGTCAGAAGGTCGATCTGTTGCAGACCATTTAAATGATTTTAATACTATTACAAGTCATTTATGTTCTGTAAGGGTAAACTTTGATGATGTAGTTAGAGCTCTGTTATTCTTGTGCTCATTACCAGAAAGTTGGAATGGTTTAGTAATGGCCATTATTAACTCTGTTTCTGGATCTAGTAATTTAAATTTTGATGATGTTGTCGGTGCTATCCTTAGCGAGGAAATGCGATGGAAAAGCTCCGGTGAGACATCGAGTAATTCTTTGAGTGCAGAGTCTAGGGGAAGAAAAATGGAAAGAGGAAAGAGCTCAGGATATTGCAGTAAATCAAGGAAAGGAAGATCCAAGTCCATATCAAGGATAGTTTGCTAGAAATGCGGAAAGAAAGGACACCTAAAGAAAGACTGTAGATCTTAGAAGGGAAAAGAAGGATATTCATAGCAAGAAAACAATCATGAAGCAAATGTGACAGGTGAGGTGTTACAAGATGCTTTGGTTCTTTATTTTGAAAATATTACTGATTCCTGGGTGGTAGATTCAGGGGCCTCATTAAATGTCACACCTTATAAGAAATACTTTCATGACTATGTTCAAGGAGATTTTGGACAAGTTCGTTTTGGTGATGATAAACCCTTTAAAATTGTTGGAATGGGTAAGGTTCTCGTAAAACAGTAGAATGGAAACCAATGGCTGCTAAAGGAGGTAAGGCATCTCCCAGATCTAAAGAAATATCTAATTTCAACAGGGCAGTTAAGCAGTGAAGGTTGTGTGACAACTTTCATAGATAAAGCTTGGAAGGTCACCAAAAGAGCCCTGGTAATAGCAAAAGGTGAAAAGGTTGGTACATTGTATTTATGCAATGGTATTTCTAACTCTGTTAATGCTTTAATTTCCAAAGGAGCAGATGCAGCATTATGGCATCATAGGCTCAGACACATGAGTGAAAAAGGGATGAAAATTCTTTACTCAAGGAATTTGTTATTGGGTTTGAAGAATGTTGATTTGGACTTCTGTGAGAATTGCATTTATGGAAAACAGAAGAGAGTTAGATTTGTCAGAGTTGGGAAAGAAAAGAAGAGCGGAAAATTAGAGCTTGTGCATACAGATGTATGGGGACCTGCTTAGGTATCATCTATCGGTGGCTCTCGTTATTATGTTACTTTTATTGATGATGCAACTAGAAAAACTTGGATTTATTGTATTAAGAATAAATCTGATGTATTTGATACTTTTAAGAAATGGAAAGCTATGGTTGAGATTGAGACAGGAAAGAAATTGAAGTGTCTTAGATCAGACAATGGAGGTGAATATTGTAGCAAGGACTTTGATAGGTATTGTTCAGAGCATGGAATTCGCAGAGAGAAGACAGTTCCAAGAACACCACAAGAAAATGGTGTGTCAGAAAGGATGAACAAAACAATCATGGAGCATGCAAGGTGCATGAGATTGCATGCAGGATTGCCTTTACAGTTTTGGGCAGATGCTGTAGATACTGTTGTTTATCTAATAAACATAGGGCCTTTAAGTTCCTTGGATGGTGGTGTTCCAGAGGAAGCATGGACAGGTAAAAAGGTAAATTACTCCTTTCTAAAGCCTTTTGGTTGTGAGGTCTTTGTCCATATTGATGAAGAAAATAGAACAAAGCTTGAGGAAAATTCAAAGAAATGCACCTTTATTGGATATGGTGTTAATGATTTTGGTTATCTCTTATATGATTACGAAAAGCATGAAATCATTAGGAGCAGAGATGTAATATTTAATGAAAATGTCTTGTATAAGAATCAGTTGCAGGAAAAGAAACGGGAAAAAGAAAACAAGGAATACACTGTCCTTGATGAAATCATTGAAAAAGTAAAGGTGCCTGAAAATAATAATAATCAACAACCACAACAACAAAAACCACCACAATAGCAAAAGGCACCCCAAACACCTGAAAGTGGTCTTAGAAGATCTACTAGGATAAGTAGACTCCCTGAATAATACTCTCCTTCGTTATATTATTTATTGTTAACTGATTCTAGTGAACCCGAATGTTATGAAGAAGCAATGCAGGTTGAAAGCAGGAAGAAGTGGGAGGTAGCCATGGAAGAAGAGATAGACTCCTTAATGCATAACCAGACTTGGGACTTAGTCAGGTTGCCTGCAGGAAAAACTACATTGATGAATAAATGGGTTTATAGGCTGAAGGAAGAAGATGGAGGAAAACAAATGTACAAAGCTATACTTGTGGTGAAGGGGTTTGCACAAAAGAAAGGTATTGAGTTTGATGAAATATTTTCTCCTGCTGTTAAAATGACTTCAATCAGAACTATTTTAAGTCTAGTAGCAGTTGAAGATTTGCATCTTGAGTAGTTAGATGTAAAGACAACCTTCCTCCAATGGGATTTGGAGGAAGAGATATATATGCAACAGCCACAAGGATATGAGGTGAAAGGGAAGGAGAAACTAGTGTGCAAGTTGAAGAAGAGCTTGTATGGCTTAAAACAGGCTCCAAGGCAGTGATATCTAAAATTTGATAAGTTTATGTCTGAACAAGGTTATACTAGATGTCACTCTGATCATTATGTTTATCTAAAAAAGCAGAATGATGGCAGCTATATTATATTGTTATTATATGTAGATGACATTCTTGTGCAGGGTCTAACATGCAGGAAATAGATGTGCTCAAAAGAAAATTGACAAATTCACTTTCAATGAAGGATTTGGGAGCTGCAAAACAAATTCTTGGTATGAGAATCACTAGAGATAGGAAAAATCGGAAATTAACATTGTCTCAGAATGAGTACATACAAAAGGTGTTGAAAATATTTAATACGCACAATGCAAAACCAATTAGTACACCTTTTGCTAGCCATTTCAAACTTAGTAAGGAAATGTGCCCAAAGACCCAAGAAGACATGGATTATATGTCTAAAGTTCCATATGCATTAGCAGTTGGAAGCTTAATGTATGCAATGCTCTGCATAAGGCCTCATATTGCACATGTAGTGGGAGTTGTAAGAAGGTACATGAACAATCTAGGAAAGGAACATTGGATGGTAGTGGAATGGATTCTCAGATATTTGAAAGGTACCACAAATCAAGCATTATGCTTTGGTGGTTCAAACATTTCTCTACAGGGATATGTTGATGCAGATATGGGAGGTGACAGAGATAACAGGAGGAGGACTACAGGATATGTATTTACTATTGGTGGAACAGCTGTCAGTTGCGTTTCAAAAATCTAAATTATTTTTGCACTTTCAACAACAGAAGCAGAGTATGTTGCTGCTATAGAGGCTAGTAAAGAAATGATTTGGTTACAAAGGTTTATGGGTGAATTGGGTAAGTAGCATGATATGGGCACGTTATAAAATGATAGCCAAAGTGCCATTCATCTTGCAAAGAACTCAACATTTCACTCCAGGACTAAACACATACAACTCAAGTACCATTTCATACGATTAGTGTTGGAAGATGGAGAGTTGAACCTAGAAAAGATACACACTAGCCAGAATCCTGCAGATATGCAACAAAAGTTGTAACCAGGGAGAAACTAAGAATATGCTCAATTTCAATTGGTCTTCAAGGATGATGATGAAGATGAGAAATAGCCAGATCCAAAGAGGAGTCATTGTCTAGGAAATGAAGCAACAATGGAGTTGCTACAATCATTCTCCAAGTGGGAGATTGTTGTGTGTGGAGAATGATTGTTCAGAGCTCTTTGTTTCAGCTGGATGGATTCCCTAGGAAGTTTGTACACCCTTCCACATGAGGGGGGGGGGTGCGAGCGAGGACTTGTTTGGGGGCCAACGGTCCCCCTACGGGGACTCGGGGGGCAATGCCCTTGAAGTTAAAAATAGATGTAAAATTTCCTTGTAAAAGTATAGTAATTTCTAGTCAATCTGGGCCATTGATTAGGCGGATGATCTGATGGTAAAACTTATGTTTATTTTAGGGTTTTTTTCCCTAGAAGGAAACCCCTCTCTTCATATGAGGGCATTGTATTTGAGGCTGTGTAATAGAGGTGTATTCTTAGAGCGAGAAACAGAGAGGTGAGACTGTGAGAGAAAACAGAGGATATTACAGTGGATCTGCTGTAGGTTGTGTCTCTTCATTTTGTTGGATAATAGAAAGGAAGGACTGGCTATTCGGGGTGGACATAGCTCAAATTGGGTGAACCACGTATATCTATGTCTATCTTGTTTTATGCATTTTCTGCGTTTATAATTCTGCAATATTTTATGTGTTCCATTGCTCTGTAATATATAATTTTCTAACACATGGAGTATGATCAAATCTAAGAAACTCTTAGATTATTTTTGGGTAGAATCCATTAATATTGTTGTTTATTTAAATAATAGAAGTCCAACAAGGTATCTCGGTATAAAGACCCCATTTCAAGCCTTGTATGGTTTTAAACCAGTAGTCCATTATCTGAAGGTGTTTGGGTGTAAGGTCTTTTCACATATTTCGAAGGAGAATAGAAATAAGCTTGATGCCAAGCTATTAAATACATTTTTTTGGGATATTTTTCATAATTTAAAGCTTATTAAATATTTGATCCCCCTATTCACAAATTGTTTGCAAGTAGAGATGTAATTTTCCATGAGTAGGCATACGAAGGAAATAAGGACAACAATTATGAAAAGTGTCACATACTTCCTAAAGATGAAGACAATCAGGAATAAGAAAAACTAGAATAGAGTGAGGAGAGAAACCTTCTAGAAGAATTGAGTGATATGCACACCACCAGCAGTCAGAGCCCACCTAGAGGCAGAGAAGTACCTTCAAATAACAACGGTGAAGATAGTGAAATATGAATGAGATCTGCTCGAAATATTAACCTACCTAAAAGATATGAGGATTATGCCCTCATGACTAGTGTTTTGAATGTCATAGAACCCATGCATTTTAATGAAGTTAATGAACATGGAGAGTCGAGAAAAACAATGGAGGAAGAATATGAACCTTTAATTAAAAACAAAACCTAGGAATTGAATGGATTTCCTAAAGGAAAAGAGCCCATAGGATGTAAGAATTTGTATAAAACCAAGTTTAAATCATATGGTGGTATAGATCAATATAAAGCTGGATTGGTGGAAAAAGGGTATTCACACAAAGAGGGCATTCATTCTCCAAAAACATTTGCACCTGTAGCTAAATTAAATACTATTAGACTATTAGTTGCATTAGCTACAAAGTACCATTGGAATTTGCACCAATTAGATGTCAAATCTTCTTTCCTGAATGGTGATTTAAAAGAGGAGGTGTATTTGACACAACTTGAAGGGTTTGTGAAAAAGGGGCAGGAACATTTAGTTTGTAGAATAAAGAAATATTTGTATGAGATGAAGCAGGCACCTAGGTCATGATATGAAAATACAAATTCCTTCTTTCTTCAACATGGTTTTATGAGGAGTCAAAGCGATCTAAATATTTATACCAGGTCTGATGCAAGGGGGGCATGTATTACTGATTTCTTTTATGTTGATGACTTAAAGATTACTGGAAATTAAATCAAACTAATTGATGGAATTAAGGAGAAGATGTCACAATTATTTGAGATGAAAGATCTTGGTGAGTTAAATTATTGTCTAAGTCTTTAATTGTGGAGAGATGTTGGTCAGAATTTTGTTACTCAGGGTAAGTATGTTAGAGAAGTTCTTAAAAGGTTTTAAATGGATTAGTGCAAAGCTTCTTTTACTCCAATCCAATAGAATTGACACTTCATTTTGAAGATGGATCAATGGAGGTAGATGGTACATTGTATACACGATTGGTGGGAATTTTGAGTTATCTTACTACAACCAAACCTCATATACAATATTTTGTTAGTGTGTTAATTTATTTTATGGTGAGATCTCTATAAGAAATAATTGATTTTTTTCTTAACTATACTGATTCATTTGATGTTGAGCTAATAGGTTACTCAGATTCAAATTGGGCTAATAATATGGATGATTGGATATCTTCTACAAGTTATGCATTCAGTATTCAATGAATCCAAGATTGTTTCATGGACCAACAAGAAGCAACATGTTGTATCTTTTTCATCTACATAAGCAGAGTATAAAGCTTTGTGTGCAAAAACTTGTGAAGTTGTTTGGTTGAGGTAAGTTCTTCAATATATTAGAGAATAACAAAAGAAGGCTACAATGACCAAATGTGATAACTAGAGCTCGATCAAGTTGGAAAATAATCCAATATTTAATTCAAGGACAAAGAATGTTGATGCTCAGTTTCATTTTATTAGAGAGAAGATACAATATAAATAAATTTTTCTTGAATATTGTAATACTTGTGAAAATGTTGCTGATATTTTCACAAAGCCCCTTGGGAAGATAAATTTTGAATTTTTTAGGGATATGTTATGTGTGGAAATCAATCATTTCTTCATTAAGGGGAGAACTTGAAAATAATTGACAAATGCATAGTTTGTTTGGATTTTGGTTGTAATTAGGAATTTGATTTTATTTCTTAGGAGGTTGTTTAATCTCCATAACCAAATGCATTTGTATAAGATATGCATTGTTTGATTTTTCAATTCAATGATAAAGCCAATATTGTGGAACCCTTAGGGGCTTCTCACCTGAGGACTATAAATTTCATTCATTTGTTTGTCTTCCTAGTTTTTTATTTTTTCCAAATTTTGGATATACAAGTTTTTATTTATAAGATGGCCCTAGGTAGGAATGATTTCGTGATGTTTAAACTTTAAAATTGATATTTTTGGATGCAACCATGATGATTCATCATTGAAATAAGTGATTTTATAAATAAACATCTGATACGGATTGACGGTAACATACTCAAAATATCTGTTTCCGCCCTTGCACCTGATCTAGTGTTTAAATTGTTTGGGTCACAAGATCCACATGACCTTGTCCCGATGAAGCATATCTACAGTGAAATGAAAAAAACACTCAAACTAATATATAACCAATTATGAAAAGAATTTTCTAACATTATTTTGATTGATTGATGCCATGTGCTAGGTTAGAATTTTATCTTTTTATGAGGATCAACTAAGATGAAAAGAAACAATAATTTTCTAAAGCCATTTGTTTTCAGAGTAGCCTTTAAGTGTGATTTTTTGGGAATTTTTCCCTTCTTTTTATGATAAAATTTGTCTAAAATCCAATAGGGATTCATTGAAATCACAAGTTTGGTAGGTGAACTCTTCACAATTGTAGTGCCATAGGGGTTTCTTGAGGGTGTTGAATCCATATATGTAGTCAAAGGAATAGTTTTAAACAACACAAACCAAGATTTGGCCACAATTTTTTTCGCCAAATTCTAGCCTGAAATATGCCAAAAGCTCCAAAAAAATTGCACTTAAATACTACTCTTTTTTTGAATATTTTTTATAATTTTATTTCTAGTCTAATTAATTGATTACATAGGAAAAAAATTATTGAAATTCAACAAGAAGCAGGAAAATTGCTCCTTAGACTACGCTTTACGTCTTTTAAGACTATTGTACATTATGGGCATGTGGCAACGTCATTATAGCAGGTTACCATTCTTGTAAATTGCTCTAAAAAAACATGTGGAGTTTATAGGACCTCAAACATCTCAATTTTTTCCATCTACATTCAAACTAGCTTGCAACAAGCTTACAAAAATAGATTTGTGATACAATATAACAATTGATATTAGGGATGAATATGCCATTGAATGTATATATTTCTAGTTGTAAATTTCCAATTTATTCTATATGTCCTCCATTTTAGATAGTTGGAAAATGTTGTCTGGTTTTAATGTTTTGATAGAGGCTCAATCAAGACTCGTATTTTCACCAATAAAGAAAAACCCAAGTCATGTAGAATATGTAATGTTTGTTAAGGTTATGTTGATTGCAGATTTCTTTTTGAATATCTTGGAATTCTACATCAAGGGGAGATGTCAAATAATTAATGTCTTCTCGACTATCAGATTCTAGGATATTTCTAGAATCAAGAATCAACATTAGGATGCTCTATAATATTAACCTTAAACAAGGGTTATGTTCTCCCCTCACTTGCTTCACGAGAAAGGTTTGAGAATATCACATGTTTTACAATCTCAATCTGTATTTCTTAATCTCGGTGAGTGCCCTGACCCATATACATCTACTACCACAACGCAATGTTAGATATGGGGATAATCTCTTGCTTTGCTCAATACGAGAAGAATGGCCATTTCCCTGGCTCATTACTTTCAATATATATGTAATCTATGATGACTAATGTTTCAACAATTACACACAATAGGGAACAATCCAATTCTCATCTTATTGAAAAAAGGCAAGTCCCAAGTTTATCGCATGTACATCAACCTGCCTAAACCTAACACTTCACGCCTTCCATATCCAAATGATTTGAGAAGCTGGAGATAATTATGATGTGGAAGGAGGTTACATAGAGGGAAAAAAAGAAATGCCCCAAGAGTAGAATGGATCTAGAATTCAAAGAGATAAAAGGATTTTGCGACACTCGTACTCAACCCTTGGATTGTAAATAACATATACATGTGAAACTTAGGTTTATGAGATGGAACATATTAACTATTCTGGTGAGCCAAGATTTTCTTTTAGGGTTGGAGAGACCATGTGCAAGTGTATTCTTATGATTAGGGGCCAATATTCTCATGTCGATATGCCTTTTATACATTTTTTGAGGCTAGAAATCTTGATATTATACATATTCCATCTTATGCATGTTAAGAAACACATTATGGTTGTAGACTGAGTCAAACAAAAAGAGTATGAGGGGATAATGATCCATGAGAATATATAAGGGTATCATATAATTAATAACCATTAAATAGATCACATGCATATAACCAAAGTCTATTAATTGGTTTTATAGAGTGTCAATTGTTAGGAAAAAAGACATGCATCATTGTGTGGCAATTATTAGTAAGTTATTCAGTCATATTGTGAAAACTTATGATGGTAGTAGGAACTATTAGAGCCCTACTAATAAGAACATCCTTGTAGAGTTGAGTTGGACACCCCAGTGAAGGAATCACAACCTGAGGAACTGCAAGTGCTGTGAAGAGTATGTATCAGTTGGGTGCGCATTGATGGAGGATGTGAGCCTCGACGTTGGAGGTTTCCAGAGTTTTATATGAGGGTTTTAAGGCTGCCTAAAAACCCTAGGAGTGCAGAAAGAACCTCTGGATCCATACGAATCTGAGATCATCTATGTTTAGCTGAGTAAGATGCCCTAGAGGTGGAGGCACAACACAAGGGACTACGATTGTAGAGAAGAGTGTACACTTCTTAGGGGATGGTTGAAGGGAAATGTGAGCATTGTAGGTTGGAGGCTGGTGGGGCTTGCTACAATGGGTGCTTGATGGTACTGAGCATGTACCAAGATTTGTGTGATTTGTTTCCTCATGGAGTCAAAGTCCCAACTCATGGGTAACCCATTGTTGAGTAAAAATGAACAATGTGGTCTATGGTTAGGAAGAATGTTGAAGGTATACAACCATTTGGTTCTTTGATTAGAAAAGTACATATGTTGACATTGAATTAGCTATGATGCAATTAATCATGTATTCGTTCATCTACTACGTGCGTGAATTTCTAATTTCTATGTGTAAGAATAAATTAAGCATTTTCATGTTTGCTTATGAGAAACTACACTTAGAGATATTTTAGATATGCATTTCACCAGCCTAGAGTTCCCTAAAAAAGGGAAAATTACCCAGAAAGTAGGTTATAATGCTACGAGACATAGAATTAGGCCTCAACAAATGGCTATGATTTTCTAGTAGGAGGATGGGGACTTTATAAGTGGTATTAGAGCCACAGTTGCAACAACATGCTTGTATGGGCCAAGTGCAGAATATAGAGGTGAAAACATTTAACAAAATGTTTATTTTAAATTGGGGAAAATAAATTTTGCTTACAAATTGTTTGAAAAAAATGTTGATACGAGGATGTTTTCCAAGTATTTGTCAAACTTTCCCAAGTGGAGTTGGGGAAACTTATAAATTCAAGGAAATTGATTCCAAAGGGTTAATAAGTTCAATTTTTAATACTTGTATAAATGAATCTAGGCTGGAAATTGACCAAATTTATGAATTGTACAACATCGATGGAAGTGACTAAGTAAAACCCCAATATTTGAAGTGAATTCAAGTGGAATTCATTCCCAAAATGAAATGAACATTTAGTTGGAGTTAATTTGTTGAATCAAGGAGACATTTAGCTTGGGAAATTCTGTTGTCAAAAGAAAACCAAGAAAGCATAACAAGATTTCTCATGGGGGATTATGCTATGGAATTTAGAAAATATATATCTTTGGACATTTCTGTTGGAAATAAGTTGTCATTGATGGCAAAGGAAAATCATAAGAACTACAAGGAATTAACGACGGTGTTCTCATTGTTGGCAATTTTTAAATGATGGAAAATGATGACACAGGTGTCTAGGATCGGAGACAAAAGGATGAAGATTATCATGGATGAAGAAGGTGTAGAGACTTTGGAGACATTTCTTGTGTAGAAGATCATCCCATATGCAAATGGGAGTCATCTAGTTTGGAAGAGACCTAAAAGTGCTTTCCAATGGTATGCGTAATTTTGAAAATGGCCTCTTGGTTTGAGAGATAAATCCAGTCAATGTTCTACTACACTAAGTCAAAATATTGTAGAGTTAGAGGTGGATGGAAACTATTTTGACACATAGCCAAGTTTGGTGGAACAAGCAAAGCTAGTGGTGACGGTTGCAGAGAGGAAAAAAGAAGACCAGACATACATGGAAGGTATAACAAAGAGGCAAGAGTGTTTTCCATTGGAAGATGGTGGAGCCCACCCGAAAGATTTAGCCAAGAAGTAAAGACCCTGGAGAAAGAAAAAGGTGCACGAAATTAAAGCGAAATAGGTGGGAAGATATGGGAGAAACAACACAGTGGAGATCATTTCTATTAGTACAAGTGGAGCCAACATGACAAGTAAGCCCACAAAAGTTACCCCAGAGGGTCCATCCTGATGAAATAATAAAAGAGCCCTTAAGAAATTGATCAGGATGACATAAAATGGGAAGATGTGGCCCTAAAAGCTATGTTGCAGAGGACGTTCATTGGTGGAAGTCTTAAGATGGAGGTCCCCACATAACATCTCATCCCGCAAGTTCAATCATAGAGGAAAGGACTCCATAAGATTTCAAATCAAAGTGAAAAGGAGAGCTAGCCCACAAGAAGCAATGCAAAGAAACAACCAAGACCGCTTGAAAATTTTATAAATGAAATTTTCAAAAGATAGGTCGCAGGACTCTTGTTTCTCCTCTCTAATAGCGGGACACATGGATGCATATTATTGGCCTAGATCATGTAGGGTGATGATGTCAACACCAGACAATGTTGGAATGACACATGACAATCATATTCAATGATTTTTTTCACCTGAAGGGCCAATTTCTAATTACCACATGGACTAACCATCCATTGACATGTGGAATAGGTGACTTGTCCTAGTGGTCATAGCTGAGAAGACAAAAATACCAACACTTAAATGACTAGGCACGGGATGACGTAAGCAGTTTCAGAGATGACTCAGCCTGAGAGCATTTCTATTAGCTCTTGGTTGCAAGGCAAAAACCATGATACAACTCAGCCTGCAAGGATTAGCCCAATGATGTTTGAAGTTGATAGAGCAAAAGCGTCAAGGAGAAGGAATCAAGATAACGATGGCTTTTAACATAACACGAATAATGAGAAAGGCATTAAGAAGACCTTGCAGGACAAATAATCCCACAAGGCCCAATTGAGAAGTTTTCAAAGGGAACACGAATAAAACTATAAGATTTTATGGAGAAATATGGAGTGGCAGATGGAAACATTAACGATAATTGCGAAGTCTGTCAAGTCATGGAAAACCACCCATGACATAGTTTTGCATTAATTTCATGTGTTAAAAGAATACCAAGGCATGAAGGTTTTGCAAAGGAAAATAAGCCCCCAAAGTGCTAAAAAGAGTTTAGCGACAAAAGTTTTGAGCAGCACTCATAGAACTTAGTCCTATGGTGGACAAGAGGCTAAGCACAAGCATGAGAGGAGCAATAATTGAAAAGGTTCGCAGAGTTATTTTGGCTACTGTAAGAACTTAGGGATAATACTTTAATAGTGGCAGTGTTACCATCGATGGAGTATTAAAAGGATTCAAGACTATCTTTAAAGTATTATAGCATGAACATTCAACAACTATTTTGACAATGCATTATGATTAATAGAGCCTTTGGGCTAACGAATGGACAAGTCAACAACATGTGACAATTTAGTGGCATTGTTTGGTAGTTGATAAAAACATAACAGTCAAATTTTAAATGCATGAATGAGTTGGAAACAATTAATAGAAAGAGTTAGAAATTCTGTTAAAACTAGAGGTTCTCCATAAACAAAAAGGCCTACCTAAATTCTATAAAATGCCACAATAAGAAAAATTACTAGAAAAGCTCACATATTGAGCCCAGAACTGCATATCAGAGATTGAGATGTTAAGAGAACATACATAATATTGGAATGGATAGGAAAAAAAAAAAAAAAAAGGATTCATTCAAGTATACAAGAAAAGCATTGAAGCCAAAAATATTAGCCCATAAATCTTTATAATTAGAATTTGAAAAACAGAGTGTGTGTGGATGAGAGGTTGTTTGCACAACGAGATGAATTGTGCATCAAGGGTTAATCAAGGATCATATTTTATTTCTTATAAGTGAATGATGAACTGATGATTAGTTCTTTGATGTGTTCATCAAAGGTGACATTTTGTTTTCATGTTATTGGTGCATATAGTTTGGTGATTTGTTTAATAATGAGAAATTAGTGAAGGAAATTGCTTTTTTAATAGTAATCATAGATTGTTGAAGGTGTTCATAAGGTGGTTTTAGTTAGTAGTTACAATGAGAAAATTTTATGTGTTTATGGGGTAATATTTATATTGGCTCTAGTTTGAAATTGGATGAAAAATGAATCAAAAGATCCAACAAGTGGTAGCTTGCAAATAAAGGGTTGTAGCTCGTTCTAGTAGGTGTTCGTAAATATCTAGGGACAACATTTCATTTTCATAGTAGCTGATGAAAGATATGGGGAAATATTCCCTTTTAGTAGAGGTTGATAACACAATCATGGGCACAATCCCTTTCAATGAAGACTAGTAAATGAGCAAGGATAGAAGTTCCTTTCAGTAGCAACTAATAAACCTACAAGTAGTAGCTTGTGGAAAGTTGATGTAATCAAGGTAAATCTTGTAATAAAATGAAGATTGGTGTTTTATGTATATCCTTCTCATGTACTTAATGATTATATTGTGTTTTACATGATTGAGTTTTGTTGTTGATCCATGAACAATTGTTAAAGTCATTGAAAAGTATAATTTGTGATTTTTTTTATAATTTGGCCACACTATTGATTCACCCCCCTCTCAGTAGTGTCTTGGTTTCTGTTGTTTCTAAAAATTGGTATCAGAGTTGGTTCTTTTAGGATCCGTTTAACAGCTGGATGGATGATTAGGGATCATGGAAAACCAGGATTGGATTCCCTCATATAAATTTCCATCTTTTAATGGCTGAAATTATGCAACTTGGAAGGTAAGGATGAGAATCTATTTGCAATCTCTTGATTTGGATGTATGGCTATATGTGGAAGGTGGAGTAATAAATGATAATTTTGATAGACAATCCAAGGAGGAAATCATGAGAGGGTCATCTAAGGTGGATTTTGAGAAAGCAATCTATTGTGACATTTCCAAGGAGATATGGGATAAATTAAAATCCATCTATATTGACATGTAAGTTTCATGTTATGTCAAGACGCTTTCCCTAGAGGATGGAGCAGTCAAAGGTTCTAAGGGAATTGAATATCATGAATTAGAGGATGATTATTATGTATCAAGAGGTCAAATTATTAATCAACACTCATAAGAGATGCAATTTGCAAGTAAGTTGTTTTTTCTTTGTTATTCTAGAAAAATTGGCTATTTATCTTCAAATTGCTTAACTGCAAGTACTAGTGAAAGTGAGAGTTTCTCATCTATTTGTCGTGAATAAGGAGTTACTTTAATAGAAACAACAGATCTAGACATTGATAAATAAGACAATGGGACCACCTCTAGCAAAGAGGAAGAAAGGAAATCTCATCTGTAAAAAAAAGAATCCCTAGAGTCATCAAGGGAGAAATATCTTGAGAGTGAAGTAGACACTTGTTGTGAGTCTAGTTTCCTATATTGATTTGGAATATCTTGAAGAAAATATATATTTTAATAGCTATCTCACATAAACTCTTGAGTAGATAAAGAGATTTAGAGCCATAAATACAAATATGGAAGAAGAGAATAGAACATTAAGTGAGCAGTTGATTAATTTTCATAACTAAGAATCATGCAAAGAATTTTGAACCATTTAAGGAGATTCAAACTAGCTATTGTTCCTCTCGGGCTAAGAAATTATTGGAAAGTGATAGTGGCTCAACAAAAATGTTAAAAGGGCCCACAAATTTAGTTAAAGGAAGTTTTGATAGCACTGCAATGGCAGAGAAAATAACACAACATCAAGGAGATCAAAAGGCCTCAGGGAATGAAAACAAAGGTATACAACCCCTCATATGTTTCTACTATAGTAACCCAGGGAATGTTTCGTCCAAGGTTCCATAAAGGAAAAAGAAGGTATATTTGTTAAGATGGAACACACCATTTCAACAAAAATCACGAAATCCTCAAAAGTGAAATTTGAATAGACATGCACAGAGAGAGAGAACCACTCCAAGAAATTGGATAGGAAAAAAAATTTGGTAAGAAGAATAATTCGTTTGCCCCATTTTTTAATAGAGATGAATTCCACTTGCATAAGAAGTATGGGTGCATGTAGCTACATGTAAATTTGGAAATAAGACCTCTTTCCATAACACTGCAAACACAAGTATGGATCATGAGTAGAGCAAGCAAAGAGAATTGTGCATGAGTTATTTGAACACTCATAAGAGAGGAATATCAATTCGTACATGGAGGAAACATAGAACAATGTTTGATTTTGAATATAATCAACATAGATTTAATAATATCATATATTTAAATTCATATAGTTGATCTCTCTTATATAACCCACGACATGCAAAGACTCCATTCAGTTAAAACAAGAAACAACAATACTAAATAGATCTGTAAGAGAAGATAGTCAGAAAGAAGAAAAAGAGTAAAATTTAGGATTTCATTAATTGGTGCTAACAAGAGGAAACATCAGTGGTTCGGTAGAAAGTCACACAATCAAGAAAACCAGCACAGATAATCAACTGATGGTATTTATAACCAAACTTCACATTTATAGGTGTGGAAGAAGAGATATAATTTAATTAGGAAAAGTTGATCCCTTGTTCCTTCTCATTGAATTGAGGAGGCTGCATTCAAGATAAGCCATAAAGGTCAAATGTAAGGAGGCAAAAGGTACATGTGAAGGAATGCATCTTATGGACAACGGAAGCATTGAATGTTGTTGTCATATCAGATTGGTAGTGTATATATTATA
>APFE031372847.1:34966-64199 GCA_000404065.3 Pinus taeda
ATAATGTTAAAGGTCTTTTTTTTAAATACATCATAAAAGGTTTACGTGTCAAAATGTAAGACGTCCTCAAAAAAGTTTTAAGAATCCGAAAAATTAACCAATAATAATAGTTAAGATTAAGGATAAGGAAAATTTGAATTTCTTTTCCCGTATTTGTAAAATTAATAATCCATGAAGTGTTATAGTTTCATTTAAAGTGGGTGGAATAATGTGTATGGTGTTTAAAAGGGTTTTAAAGTATAACAACTTCAATATCGATAACTGTTTTATATAATCTGTGTATAAAGAGAAAGAATAATTAAATTAAATTATTTAATTAAATAAAATATAAATTTAATTGATATAAAATTACATCAATATAATCATTATTATTAATTATTAATAATGGGGAATAACAATCAGACGTATCTCAATTTTAATATTCTAGTAATCACACATAAGCTTGAGTTAACAACGTATTTTTGCAAAATTACGTTCCATAAAATCCAGATATATCAAAAAAATACAAAGCACCCTGAACATGATATATAAATGAGGAAATCCATTATATATATATAAAAAAAAAAAAATAACATTTATATCATATTTTATAATATCCATCCCAGCTGTGTTGATTACTCTTAAAAATACATTTAGATCAAGTTGTATGATATCCATCAGTGTCGATTACTCAACTCGCTAGTTTTTTACTTTTCATGTTGAATTTAAAAAAATTAAGTTGCAAATAGTATATTTTTAAAGTTGATATTCATTTTTTTTGAAATCAGAATGCAGTTGTAAATAACATAGGCATGGTTTAATTTATAAATGAAATAAATTTTAACCGAAAAATTAAAGAAAGATAATGATTTTTTTGTTGTTAGGAATATATTTTTGAATGTATAATGGGTTCCACATTTTGAGAAGTTTTTGAAATACTCATCTTAAACTCAATATTTTAGAAATATATACTAGGTTTCAATTAAAATTAACTGGAAAAAATACACTGAAAAAGATCATTTCAATCTATTAACAAGTACAATCACATTAAAAATATTATTGTGGTTGATATAGTTGATGGTTTCATAAATATAATAGAATAAACTATTGCAAGAAGAATGTCTTACCAATGCACACACTTACATGATTAACCATGGCTAAAAAGGTTATGGGTCAATCTTAACTTGAAAAAAAAAAAAGGAATTACACAACTTATTGTAAAATGAGCAATTTGCTAAATAAAATTTGCTTAAATATTAATTTCCCCATATGATTAGAAGATGAACTTACTGGAATAATCTCAAATGCCTAGGAAATGGGTGGGTAGAGCCACGTGGCACCAATATAATTTTTTAAATTTACTAAAAGTCAATATAACTTAACAAACTCTATAACACGCTACATCCGTTGATAAATATTCAGACAAAACATATGTGAGCATATTCCCTTAAAAATCAATCTAGATAGTGAATTAAAAAACAAAGAAAAGCCAACACATCCTCATTCACCATTCACCTTAAATTGAAATAAAAATATATTTTTAAAATTTACTTCAAAAAAATTATTTGATAAAATTAATTTTAATCAAACAAATTTTACATCAATTTATTTAATAAAATCAAAATTTACTATATTATATTACTTCCTATAATATACTATAATTAAAATTAATAATATATAATAATAATATATTATATTACTTTATATAATAACCATAACCATATTCCAAATAAAATATATACATATTCAATAACTTTATTAGGAAACGAACCGAGAAAATTTATCACTAGTTCATATCAAGAAAGTTAATATAGATTAACATAATAGTATTTTTTTAAGAATAAAAATAAAAAATAAAATTTGAAAGATGAACAATTAATAAAAATAAATAAATAAAGATAACACATTTTTAATGATGTGATTTAGAGTAAACTAAATTTATTAAATTGATAATGGATGGTTTTTACTAGAAAAGTGGTATAACCTGGGTTTCAAGTAAAAAATTAGCTGTTTTCTTGTTAGCCGTTGGAATCTCTGTTAACTTGTTGGACCGGATCTGTTTATTCAAATTGTCTTGACGATGAACCACAGTAGTTGGTTCGAAACGTGTGGACAAAAGATTATTCATGTGATTTCGCCGAAAATTCTCTAAACAATATTATGAATCACAGAGTTCTAAATTCCTTATTAAAAATGGTATAGTTTCATTAAAAATAATTTGTAACGTGTTTACGATGACATAAGGGAAAAAAATAGCTAATGCAAACTTATAAATTAAATTGTAACATATCCCATCAAATTTTTTATTTATTTTTTACATCAATGAAAAGAATAATTGCAGAGGATTAGTAACTAACGTTATCCTTTTACTTGAAACTTTTCTGTTTATTGTTATTAGTAAATAGCCTTACCGTCACTATGAAAAATTTCACTACTTTCTTGTACAATTTTTGCATTTTAAAGCGGTCTACAATAGTATTTGAGTTATTGATCTTTTCGGCAATGAGACTCGGCATAAAATCCTAGGCATTGATTGGTTGGTTTTAAACATTATATTTTTTGTCATGCTCTTACGACCTTTGGGATCCGACGATCCAAACTTCTCCCCATGGTTCTATAGCAATCTGAATATGTTGACATCTCTCCCGAATTACGTAGACTCGCCGACGGAACGTGTTACGGTCAAGGGAAATAATTCTGCCTTGGAAACTGAGAGATCAATCGACAGACCCGAGCATCTAGGGTTTAGATAGACGGTGTGGGTGAATTTTTACGGTTATTGCGAGTTAACACCTCCCTCCCACGGTGCCATTACGCTCCCTGTTGCACCATTCTCTCAGAGGCGAGCTCTGCAACATGTCTTAGATACTTGCAATATTATTTTGTTGGTCAGGTAGCTTCCAGTCGTAGGCGAAATTCGACACCCGAACTGTTTGCTGCAGGATTCCTTTTATATTTCTAGGTAAGTATTTGTTTTTATTTCTCCACAAACATGCGCTGAAACTAGGGTTCATGCTCCTTCCTTAATTTTTATGTTGTGCATTATGCGGAGTTAACAACTACAGCGAGGCCGCCTCAAACATTTTCTGGACTGGTTGAATATTGGGAAATAAACTCACCGCTCTCTCAAAGGAGTATACAACACTCGTATGCTTCGTATGATTATACTCCAAGTCTGAATTATACTCAAATGCTTCGTATGATTATACTCCTTTTTTTTTCTTACGTCGTTTCTCTAGAGGTTCTATTTTTTTTTCTTAATTTATATACATATAGCAGGTTACAACGGTTGCAGTCGTCCACCTATCAGGGGTTGCAGGTAACACAATCACCCGAGTTCAATTTCAAGGTTTTTTTAGGTTATTTACCGTCACAGAATTCGGCCTTCTAACGACCGTGCTGGAATTTCGGCAGGTTAAATTTCATACCATGTGTCTGGATGTGACCTTGCTTTAAGAATTTATAGGTTCTAACAGAAAACCTTTTACTTGTTTGCTACTCCTGGTGTTTGAGGGGTCGAAACGGGGATGGAGTTAGGGTCTTTTTTTTGTTTTTTGGTCAAAAGATTGCATGCCATAACCCTACTTGGTTAGGCTCTTGTCATGTATGAGTGACAGCTAATCTAGCCGACCATATGGTTTGAGTCATTTATGAGAGTGGACTATTGCAAATTGTTTACTGTTGTAGTAAGGCAACTAATTGGAATTTCTTGTGGCAATGCGCTATACAACTGGTTTTGAACCAGGTTCCTTTTATTCGCCTGTATAGGGTGATTGCACTTACGACCCTAGGGTCATTGACTGATATTCAATCTGAAACATTGAAAGAGACCTTTATTTTGAATAAGTTGTTCTTATTCTTTTTAATTTTGAGATGATTTACCTGTAATTGCAGAAAAATACTAGTATTGTAGACAGTGATAAGTCATACGTCAATCTATTTATTTATTGATTCTTTCTTTTTGAACAAAGAATGTTGTGTTTTCTTCTCTCCACTGCCAGAATGAAGAGTTCCAGTTTGAATACATTGTGCTTCCCTTTCAACTATTACTAGTGATAGGGAAGTATGATCTCATACTCGTTATTTTTGCACAGTTTCTTTTTTTTTTTTACTTGAAGGTTTATCAGTTAATATAATATTTTTTTTCCTAAATTGGTCTACTTTTATATTTATACAAAAAAGTTACAGCGAGGTCACTGCCTCGAAAGTGCATGCCATGAAGTTGGCAAAGAGCAAAAAAAGCTTGACTGTCTCACTTTGGAACCGGCCAAAAACCTTACATCAGAGAAATTAGTACCAAGAGAAACATAACAATCTAGAAGGGATTCGAGACTCTGATTCATACAACGATATCGAACTGATTTTACCATTGCTTTTCAAGAGCTGATTTTGACACATACAGAAACATACCCCAACCTGAATCATAGACAAAAGCCTGAAACAGGGATGAACACTGAAAAATGAAAAGAAGGAGAACTTCGGCTTCGGAGGCAGGGCCAAAAAACCAGAGGCGCTGACCGGTTCAATCTACATCTTAGGTTGACGGTTGTTCCTCCACAATTCTGCATCCAAATTTTCCTAAGTTCGTGGAGTCAGATGAATGATCCACACAACTTGAGGGCTCTCCTCTCACAGGTTCGCTTGGGCCAGGCTTCAGTGTGCAGTGTAGGCACTCCTTCGGAGACATGGCACTGGGTGGCAATTTGACTTACCTGCCGCTGGAACCCCATGTTGAAAAGCTCCCGAACCTGGAATATTCTCACATTTTTCAATAGTCACCGAGACAATGAAAGTGGAATTGGCCAGAGAACATGGAATGCGGAAGCGGGATGTGGGATGCGCATTATGTCTACAGTCTCCACCTCTATCTTGCCCCCTTCCGCTGCCCCTGCCGCATCTGGTCGCTGTATTGAATGATGCATCCTCAGAGGGGTCCAGAGAAGTGAAGTAGTGCTGGTGGGTGGCGTGCCCATGCGAGCCTCCGTGCCTGCTTACCATTCTCAGCCTTTCTCTTGGCATAATTATGGGATGAGGACTGGTGAACGGAAGATGGACGGCAGAGAAACGACTGAGAGGCATATGCGCAGAGTAAGCTGGAGACTGAGCCCAAAAAAAGTTGTGAACACCGAGAGATGACACAGAATGGAGGCCGAAGATTATGAAAGTGCAAATAGCACAGCAAAGACAGACAAACATGGAAGAGCAGACAACATGCACCAGAGGAGACGGGCAGAAGGTAGACGAGCTATCCCGCTGAGGGTCGCCCTTTACAGCATCTCTGCGGAATGAGCTAAGCGCCATTGCACTAAGAACAATAAGTCGGGACGACAGCGTTATTGCTGCCATAAGTGGATCTATGCGAAGCCGGCTAGCCAGTCCATAGCTGTTACAACTGGCGCGGTAAGCCTGCCACTTGCCCTCCTCGCACGCCTCCAACGTACTGTCCTGGCTGTCAATCAACCGCATCCAGGAGATCAGTTAATAGAATATTATTATACTAAAAAGTTTAGTATTTAGTCATAGTTTTGACCATGACTTCTATGTATTACAATTTGATTGTTAATTACTAACTGAAAGGTGGGTGGGACTTGTTTCTAGGTGTTTCTGTACAACTTCCCGTCTAAATATATAAGGACAGGTGTTTGCATACAATTTCCAGTGTAAATATATAAGGATACATGACTGTTCCAGGAAATGGATACATATGGTTTTGTCAAGTAAGTTGGGAAGTAACCTAAATACATTTACAGTATAATGTTTCCTTCTCATAACATAGTATTATCATCAAGCTCACGCACTTACACAATATAACATAAATAAGCATGTATCATTTACACAATATAACATAAATAAGCATGTATATAAATAAAATTGTTTCAAACAAATTTTACGTTCCATTGTCTGAGCATTGGGGAAGAATACTCCACCCTACAAAGGAGGACTATTATTCTCTACTAAAACTCCCAATTTCACCTCGAGAACAATTTTTAGACAAAGACAACTAGTATTCTTTACTAGAACTCGCAATTTCACCTCCAGAACAATTTTCAAACAAAGACCATCCCAGGTGAAACTCGGAACATTCTTAGACTTGACCGTGTCAAGTCTAGGGTTTTAATCTCAGCACATAGCTCTTAAAATAGTCTTTGATAAGCCTCTTGCATAAAATTCTCATACTCGCAAGCAACTTCTTTTGGACTAAAGTGCCTCCACTACACTTTAACTTGGGTGATAGCTCACTTTTGTGGAAAAATTTCTCTTCAATCGAGAATATGTAAACCCAATTCTGATACTTAATTCTGTAAACCCATTTGCATCCTATGGGTTTAACATTTGCTGGACAATCAACAAGTTTCCAAGTGTTGTTATCAATTACTGCCTGATATTCTTCAACCATAGCTTGTTGCCATTCTTTAAGTTTTACTGCTTCTTTGTATGTGGAGGGTTCAGTAAAATCATTTGCTATTAAGGCAAAATTGCCTTCACTTCTATGTGCCCTTCGGGTGCCTGTTTTATTCTACTCATCAGGCTTTACATCTTTCAAAAGTTGAACTGGCCATTTTGGTAGTTGGTGCTCACTTGCTTGTGCTTCTATAAAGTCTCCATCATTGTAAAGAGGATTAATATAAACTGATGTTCGTCATTCAGGTGAAGAATGTGGAGAATCATTGTCAAAAGCACTGCTGCTACTTGGAGATGTGGATGAACTGCTTGAAGACCCAGATGATGTTGTTGATGTAGATGGACTGGATGACTCATCTTCAAAGGAAGGAAAATCAAGTTCATACCAATATGGTGAAGCTGGTTGACTTTGCTTTTTATCATTTCTTTTACTTCCTTTGGTTTCTAACTTGTGAAGAAGATTTTCAATTTCTTCAGCACTTTTGCTCTCAGTTTCATCAAAAATGACATCCTTGCTTACAATGAATTTTCCATTTTTCAAAAGATGATACCCTTTCTTCTCATCAGAATAGCCAATCATTGTGCATTTTAAACTTCGTGAGTCAAAAAGCTTAGTTCATTTTTCTTTCGGACCTAAGGCATAACAAACTGACCCAAAAACTCTAAGATGTTTAACTCGAGGTTTGAAGCCAAACCAAGCTTCATAAGGTGTGATTCCGTCTAAAGAAGCAGTTGGAGATCTGTTTCTTAAGTACACAGCTGTATGAATTGCTTCCACCCAATATGTTGGACTTAACCTCTTGAAAGTTAACATGGATCTCTCCATTCCTAACAAAGTGCGATTCATTCTTTAGACTACTCCATTTTGCTGTGGAGTGTAAACATTAGTAAGATGTCATCTTATGCCATTTTCACTGCAATAAGTTTTGAATTTATTCGAAGTGAATTATCCTCCATTATATGTCCTGAGAGTACCTATCTTTTCTTTGACTTCATTTTCAACAAGTTGGTGAAAAATTTTAAACTTATCAAATGTTTCTGACTTGTTCTTCAAAAAGTAAACCCAATTCATTCTGCTGAAATCATCGATGAATAGTAGGAAATATTTGCATCCACCAAAGGAAGTTTGTAGTGGTCCACAAACATCACTGTGAACTAGTTGTAGCTGCCTGTTTGCACGCCATGAACTTGTTGGAAAACTCTCTCGATTTTGTTTGCCATAAATGCAAGCTTCACATTTTGCATTTTCCCTTTTGAAAGCGGGAAGTCCTTTAACCATTCCTTGTTTCTACAATTGAGAAAGACTCTCAAACTTCAAATTTCCATATCTTACATGCCATAGTCTTATAGGTGAAATACCTGTAGTCATTGTCGCTGCAAAATCAGAATGCCTTGGAATAACTATCCCTTTCATCCGTAGTTTCCATCTTCATAGGTTGTCATGACTGTTTTCAAGTTCTGTTTCACTGAATTAATCTTCACTAAACCATCTTCCATAATCACCTGATGTCCTGCTTGTCGAATCGTGACTAAAGAGAGAAATTTTTTCTTAAAACTGGGTACATACCATACATTGGAAATCATTTTTTCTCCAATGCTAGGGAGAAAAACTTTTACTACTCCTTTTCCATAAGGAGTATGTTTTGTATCATGAGCAAGAAAAATGGAATTAAGTTGGCAATCTTGAAAATTCCAAAAAAAATCACGTCGACAAGTCATGTGCTGAGTTGTCCCGGAATCCAAGATCCAGGCATCTTCATAGTCACTTCTGGGATGGGATGAAATTTGTGATGCTGGCGAGGAAGTAAAAACATATTCTGAGTTATCTTCATCTTGATCATTGGCAAATTGTGTTGAATGATGCTGAAACTTGGGAATTTTATCAAGTGAAGTTCGACAATCTTCAGCATAATGGGCAACTTTGTTACATCTTCAACACACAATTTGACTTATGTCTCTTCCTCTTCCTGTAGATTGTCCTCTACCTCTGCTTTGACTTCTATGTTGCAATTGTCCTCTACCTTGATTATTGTATCCTTGTCCTTGAAAATTGCCTATTTCTTGATTGTATCCTCTGCTTTGAAAATTATTTCTTCCTCCTCCATTAAAATTGTTTCCTCTGCTTTGACTTCGACCTCGATTATGTGGTGCTTGATTTTGATTCCCTTTGCCTCTGCCTCGAGAATTGTCTGCTGATGACTTACAAGTGCTCGCCTCTGTGAGAAAAACATCTTCACCAACTTTCTTCTTCTTCCCAAAAGTTTTGTCATGTTGAGTCAACATTTCACAAAGTTCATCAAACTTTAGTTTTTCTAATTTCCCAATTACTTGAAGAGTCTCCAAAAAATGCGTGTAGGAAGAAGGAAGTCCAGCAATTACAATTGTGACCATAAAGCTATCATCAATTGCGGGAAAACCAGCATTAATAATTTCTTGCCTAATATTCTTAAGTCTTGAGATATATTCAAGAACATCCCCGCCTTCAGTTAATTTTTGTTGCAACAATTTTAATTGAAGATCAACTTTCTTTGATTCAGGCTGAGTATCAAAGAGGTCTTTAAAAGTGTTCAAGGCAGACCATGCATCTATAGCATTTTCTATATGGACATACATTTCATCATTCACAAAAGATTTAATAACAGCTAAGGCTTTAGCATTCTTGATTTCCCATTTTGCTAATGCAGCTGCATCTGTGGGTTTATTTCGCTTAACATCTCCATCACATATTCCTTGCCATAATTCATTCTAAATGAGAGTGCTTTCGATGAGTCGATGCCATGTTTTATAAGATTTTGTGCCTTCAAGTTTGTCGGAATCAGAAAACAAATTAATCAACTTAGACATTTTCTCATTGAAGCGTCGCACCAAGAATCAGAACAGAAATGACAAGATAGTCAACACAACACACCATGCAAAAAACATGATCTATTGGGGCTTGGCCTTAACCCTCGAATAGTCGTCAAAACAGGAGAAAATTGACTGAGCTTTGCACTTGGCTCTAGTCAATTTCTCAATTTTTTACAAGGCAACTTTCAAAATTTGACTTTTTCAATGGTGCTTTTGCACAATCTAGTAAAAAATATTACCCCCCCTCAAAGTAAAATTACTTTGAGTTACACTTATCCCTTCAAAAAATTACTATTGAAATCCCCTTATTACTCCAAAAATTTACTGCCCTAAACATTTACAAATATCCCTTCACAACTTATTTCTCCAAAAATATTATTTTACAAATAAGAGAAAATTCCTTATTTCTCCGAATTACAAAATATATAAATACCTTATCTCTCCAAATTACAAACTATTAAAAAACTTATTTCTCCAACTTACAAACTATATAAAAAATTTATGATTCACCTTATCCTTCCATCATTTAAAACTCCATCATTTATGGTATGTTCTATGCTTATAATAGCTTACTTCTTTTTCTTATTATATTCCACAGATTAGCAATCACATGTACATAAAGTAAATTGCAGATAAAACATTAAACGGTCGATAGAAAACAAGCCAAGACAAGAGACACAAGATGTGGCGGCTAGCCAGGGACAAACCCCACAATGTGTGGGGAATCCCTTTGATAAAATCTTCTTTTATCTTCAATAATTTAGTAGAGAGAAATAGTACAATAAATCTAATTCATATCAACAGTAGCAAACCCTAGATCAGCAGCATTAGCATTAGCGTCTTCATCATCAAACTAGGGCAGACGATATCTCACAAACTCACCATCGGATCGGCTTGATTCCACCACCAAAGGTTGTGGTTTTCAGAGGAGGTTCAGATGAACCTATAGTGTAGTTCAGATGAGGAGATCTTCTAGTCCACACAGGTCGAACTTTACTTCTGCAGTTGCAGCCTCAATTTCGGTAGCTTCTGGCTTCAAACTAGGGCAGTTGATATCTTGCAAACAGTCTATCAGATTGACTTGATTCCACCACCAAAAGTTCCAGCTTTCATAGGAGGTTCAGATGAACCTATAGTGAAGTTTAGATGAGGAGATTTTCTAGTCCATGCAGGTCAAACTTTTCTTCTATAGTTGCAGCTTTAGTTTTGGTAGCTTCTGGCTTCAAACTAGGGTAGTCGATATCTTGCAAACTCTCCGTCGAATTGACTTGATTCCTCCACCAAAAGTTGCAGCTTTTAGAGGAGGTTCAGATGAACCTATAGCACAATTCATATGAGGAGATATTCTAGTCCACGCAGGTCAATCTTTACTTCTGCAGGTGCAGCTTCAATTTCAGCAGCTTCTGGGTTAACATGTGTGAGGGAGAGACCCTTTTCTGCGTAGTAGAGAAGAGACACTTTTCTGCATAGTAGAGAGAGAGAGAGAGATGTGACGAGATGAGTGATTCCAAATGAGGAAAATTCCTCATGTATTTATGCACAACGTTGGTGTTTGAATAAATGCGACTGTTCGGCTTCTGAGCCTACATGAGTTGTAGGTCGGCTTGATAATAATTCCATAATCAAAATAAATTCATATCTCCATGAATACTTATCGAAATTGGATGATATTTATATCAATTCTACACCTCTCGATGAGAGGAATCTAATAAAAATATTATCAGCCATGAAAAGGATGACCCACATGAAGTTTTTCCCTAGTTGCCGATTCTAACACTTCCTCTCAACTAGGAGAACTTCATCTACAATCTCTCTATCGGTCATTACTATTCATCCATCAAATGTACTGCCCTGTATAGCCTAACCCCTGCCCTTCTTTACTCTATTCTGCCTGTTATACTTTGTCTCATTTTGCCCTATACTGATCTGTACGGCTCTACTCTATTATGAGCTGCTCTGCTTTGTTTTGTTATGCTCTACTTTTGTTCGAATTATGAAGAAGAAGAAATGATCGAGGATGTATCATACTAACTCAAAGTCAGTCTCACAGTGTGTACCACTAGTCCCAAGCTAGTCTCAACCGACCCGAAGTCAGCGTCATAGTGAGTAGAACTCTACTGGTCCCAGACAAGTACCATCCTCCACTAACTCAAAGTCAATCTCAGAGTGCGTACCATTGGTCCCAGACCAGTCTCAACCGACCTGAAGTCAGCTTCATAGTAAGTACCACTCCTACCACTAGTCGCAAACTAGTATTGCAGTCTCAGAGAGTGTACCACTAGTCCCAGACCAGTCTCAACCGACCCGAAGTCAGCGTCATAGTATGTACCACTCTCACTAGTCCCAGACCAGTACTGCACTGACATGAAGTCAGTCTAAGAGTATGTACCACTAGTCCCAAACCAGTCTCAACCAACCCGAAGTCAGTGTCATAGTATGGTACAACTCCTACCACTAGTCCCAGACTAGTATCATTGATCCCAGATCAGTGGAGGTCATATTAGTGTAGGGAGTATGGTAGATACAATGATGCATCCATCGGTACTATTATGGTCCCTAACTTCATTTCCCTGCTTATTGATTAGATGAGAGGTACTTCCCATGAGTCCCAGTGTGCATGGGTAGGATGCATTGACAAGAGAACTAATCAACCCTGTCCTCACAGGAGAACACATTAATCCTACTACAATTTCCATGGAGAACACATCAATCCAGGCCTCACAGGAGAACACATCAATCCTGCTACAATCGCCATGGAGAACACATTCATCTAGGCCTCACAGGAGAACACATTAATCCTGCTATGATGTCGCCACGGGGTGTACATGTATACCACCAGGGGATAGTGAATCATCCTATGGTCATATGATGCTCCAAGAAGCACCTTGCACCCCCCTGGAGCTCCCAGAGCTCAATGCATCATACATGCCCTCATCAGAGGGTCTTCGAACAACTCTAAGTTGTTTAAGAAAAGTCAGAAATTTTACTTTCCCAAAGGGTTTTGTTAGAATGTTGGCGATGTGTTCATCTGTATTGATATGTTGGAGCCTTATAGCTCCCCGCTACACCATATCTCGAATATAGTGGTATCTGTTATCGATATGCTTAGAGCGATCATGAAATACGAGATTCTCTGACAAACGAATCCCACTTTGGTTGTCACAAAGGATCATGCTGGTATACAATGTAAATCCAAACAGCTCACTGAAGAGCTTTCGCAACCAAACTGCCTCACAGGAGGCCATGCTGGTAGTAATATAGTCTGCTTCGATGGTGCTCAAGGCGATTGACTTCTACTTCCTACTCATCTAGGATATCGAAGCAGATCCAAAGGAGAAACAACACCTAGAAGTGCTCTTATGGTCCTCCACATTGCTTGCCCAATCAACATCTGTGTATCCAAATAGTCTCACATCTCAACGGATATCTCAACAAATTCTTGGCACCAATGTGGTGGGGTTCAACCATATGTTGACTCAATGTGTTGACTGCGAAGCATATATCTGGATGGGAGTTCACTAAGAACATTAATGCTCCGATGAGTTGTCGATACTCAGTAGCATTTTGTAAAATAGGTCCTGCAGCACTACTGCTTAACTTCTTGAAGTAAAGCTCCATCGAGGTAGTTATAGGCTTGCAGTCCACCATACCAAATCTTTCCAATATCTTCACCACATATTTTCCTTGAGATAGGAAATTTTCCTCCTGGCTTTTGCCACACTTCAAGTCCTAGGAAATAGTGCATCAGTCGTAGGTCCTTCATTTCAAATTCAAAAGCCAAATCCCTCTTACATTTGAGAATGAGAGGGTCTACATCTGTTAAAAAGAGGTCATCCACATACAACACTAGTATGAGAGGTTTATCATCTTCAACCTTAAAGTAAAGGTTAGGATCGACTTCACTCCTAGTGAATCCCAGCTTCATCAAGTAGTTGTCGATCCTCTCATACTATGCTCAGGGTGCTTGCTTTAGCCCATAGAGAGCCTTCTTCAGCCTGCATACATGATATTTTCGATCATAAATATCAAATCCTTTGGGTTTCTCCACATAGACCTCTTCTTTGATCGAGCCATGCAAGAACGCGGTCTTGACATCCATCTGATTTAGGTTCCATCCTTGTGAAGCGGCAAGGGCTATGATCGAATGGATGGTTTTATCTCTGGCAACAAGTGCAAATATCTCATCATAGTCTATACCTTCCATCTGGGAGAAATGACGAGCAAAAAAATGATCCTTATACTTTTCCATACTTCCCTCTGTTGCATGCTTTATCTTGTAAAGCCATTTGGAAGTAGCAACTGTCTTGTCTTGGGGTCTGGGAACTACTCCCCAAACATCATTCTTCATAGTAGAATCATATTCTTCGGTCATAGCATCCTTCCATACTTGATGCTTGACGACATCTGAGAATGATCAAGGCTCACTTTTTATGATCGTGCTCATGATGGTTAGGTATCCCTAATACCTACTAGGTTTCTTACTTTCACAAAAGGTTCCTCGGTGTGCAGCATGTCCTTTAGCATCATCAAGTAGCCCCCTAAGCCATGAAGGCCTCTTCCTAGAAGAGGAAGGCTCATTTGGAGGAGGATCAATCAGATCCATGGGTTCTTCTACATCAGGCATTGATTCATCATCCTCTTCTTTCGATTCCTTGGTGTCGGCTTCTTGAGAGCTCCTCAGAGTCGGAAGATTGTTCACCTTACTGAGAGCCATGTCTTTGTCAAAGGTGACATCATGACTAATTATGACTTCCCTTTGACTGGCTACATAGATTCTAGAGCCTTTAGCATTTTCACCATAGCCCACGAAAATTCCCTTCTTTCCAGATGCACCCAATTTATTTCTTTTCTCTTTTGGCAGATGAAAATATACAAGGCTTCCAAAAATTCTAAAATGAGAAACATCAGGTTTCTTACCAATGAACTTTTGTTCAGGAGTCTTGGAACCCAATGCTTGATGAGGGCATCGATTTTGTACATATACGGCAATGTTTGTAGCTTCAGCCCATAGAAACTTCAGAAGTCTTTGATCATGTAACATGGCTTGGATAGCTTCCATAATCATGCGGTTCTTCCTTTCTGCCACACCTTTTTGTTCAGGAGTATATGGTGTAGTAGTCTCCCTCTTGATGTCAGCCTCTTTACAAAAATCATGGAACTCATTAGATTCATATTCAGTCCCATTATCAGTTCTTAAGATCTTGATCTTCTTTTCGATTTGATTCTTGATTAGGGCTTTGAAGTGTCAAAACCAAGAGAACGCTTCATCCTTCTTTTTCAAGAAGTATATCTAGGTCTTTCAAGAATAGTCATTTTTAAAGGTAAGATAATATGAATATCCTCCCAAGGAGTTCACAGGCATTGTAGCAAAGCTGTCTAAGTGAACTCGTTGTAATATATCGGAGGTCTTGCTTTGACTAGAAGGAAACAGTCCCCTTTTGAGCTTTCCTTCGGCACATCCAGACATACACCTTCTTTCTCTACTTGGAATTTGAGCATCCCTATTACCATCTGTCTTACATCAGGTAGAGATTTTTAATTAAGGTCGGCAAACCTCTGACACCAAAGTTCAGACTGAAGAGTTGTGTCACAAGACATCCACCTAGTGGACTTCCACCGACCTGATATAAAGAATCAATTTGAGACCCAAGAGTGAAAGCATCTTTAAAATTACTTTTCCATATACGTACCTTGCCATCACTAAAGGTTACCTTGTATCCTTTGTCTTCCATTGTTGAGACGGATACTAGGTTCTTTTTTAGATCAGGTACATATAATACATCTTGTAAGTGAATCCTATTACCTAGATTCAATTTGAGAGAAACATTGCCTACACCTTTTACGGGGTATTTCATGTCATCTCCAAGGACAATTTCTAGGTTAGTTTCTTTCTGTACCAGATTATGGAGTATTTCTTTGTAACCAATGAAGTGTCTTGAGGTACAACTATCAATAAGTCAAATTTCCATTGATTCCAAACGAGCGGAGGTAGATAGAGTAGCTGGTAGATAATATTTAGCCTGCTTATTGTCAATAGTGTTAGATTCATACCTGGAATTTCTAGCCTTCTTGAATGGTTGCCCTCTTCCTTGATTTCCAACATTTCGTTTACCTTTGCTATTGAATTTTCCATTCTTTCGATTACCATAAGAGGGATTTTGATCATTATCATGGTGAGAGTCCTTTCTATCAGGACATTCCCTTGCATAGTGACTTGCTTTATTGCAAATGTAACATTGTCCTTTTCTTCCACCCTTAGGTCCAACCTTTCTTTTTGATTTAGACCCATAATTATTTCTTTTCTTAGCATGAGAAGAAAAAGCAGCAGGAGGACCTTTAGGTAAGGGCATTTCTTGCTCTTCTACCCTTGTTTCTTATTGAATGCATCTAGCCATTAATTGCTTGAAACCAGGAATTACATTATTGTTCAGAAGAGTAGTCTTGAACACGTACCATTCGGATGGTAATCCTCCAAGAGTTGTGAGTGCCATTTCTTTGTCAGTAATAGTCTCCCCAATAGATAGGAGATCGTTCTTTATCTCGGTGATTCTTAACAAGTATTCTTGCATACTCTCATCTTTACCCTTCTTGATTTCCCTTAGCTTATTTCTAAGAAACAAAACTTGATTTGCATCATTAAATTTAAATAAACTCATCAGTCTATCGTAGATTTCCTTGGAGGTGTCTAGTTCAGAGATGTAGGCCACCAAGCGCTTGTTGATAGAGTCCCGGATGATCTTCTTCACTTCAATTTCTCCATTCTTCCATTTGTTCCTAGCAGCAGGAGGTGCATTTGATGGAGGCTCAACAATATTGCCTCTCACATGATCCAATGCTCCTTGATCCTCAAGAGTTAGATGGATAGACATCTTCCATCCATGATAGTCAGCTTTCTCATCGAGCTTGTCTTCGGCAGGAAAGAGTGTTGAGGACCCCATCGTTCTTTAGGATAGCCTTGCCAATCTTCTCTTCAATGATTGCTCTTTCTCTTTCTCGGGCTTTGTCTTCACCTCAGCTCTGATACCATTTTAAGTTATGGTATGTTCTATGCTTATAATAGCTTCCTTTTCTTATTATATTCCACAAATTAGCAATCACATGTACATAAAGTAAAGTGCAGATAGAACATTAAATGATCGACATAAAACAAGCCAAGACAAGAGACACAAGATGTCGTGGCTAGCCAGGGACAAACCCCACAATGTGTGGGGAAACCCTTTGATCAAATATTCTTTTATCTTCAATAATTTAGTAGAGAGAAATAATACAATAAATCTAATTCATATCAGCACTAGCAAACCCCAGATTAGAAACATCAATATTAGCGGCTTCATGATCAAACTAGGGCAGACGATATCTCATAAAATGACTGTTGGATCGGCTTGATTCCACCACAGAAAATTGTGGCTTTCAGAGGAGGTTTAGATGAACCTATAGTGTAGTTCAGATGAGGTGATCTTCTAGTCCACGTAGGTCAAACTTTACTTCTGCAGTTTCAGCTTCAGTTTTGACAACTTCTAGCTTCAAACTAGGGCAGTCGATATCTTGCAAACCGACGGTCGGATTGACTTGATTCCACCACCAAAAGTTGTGGCTTTCAGAGGAAGTTCAGATGAACCTATAACGCAATTCAGATGAAGAGATCTTCTAGTCCACATAATTCAAACTTTACTTCTGTAGTTGCAGCTTCAGTTTCGGCAGCTTCCAGCGTCAAACTAGGGCAGTCGATATCTTGCAAAGTGTCTATCGGATTGACTTTATTCCACTGCCAAACGTTGTAGCTTTCAAAGGAGGTTCAGATGAACCTATAGCATAATTCAGATGAGGATATCTTCTAGTCCACATAGGTCAATCTTTACTTCTACAGTTGCAGCTTCAGTTTCAGTAGCTTCCTGCTTCACATGTGTGAGGGAGAGACCCTTGTCTGTGCAATAGAGAAGAGACTATTTTCTATGCAATAGAGAGAGAGAGAGAGAGAGAGATGTGATGAGATGAGTGATTTCAAATGAGGAAAATTCCTCCTATATTTATACACAACGTTGGTGTTTAAATAGATGCGACTGTTGGGCTTCTGATCCTACATGAGTTGTAGGTCGGCTTGATAATAATTCCATAATTGAAATAAATTCATATCTCCATGAATACTTATCGGAATCTGATGATCTTTATATCAATACTACACCTCTTGATGAGAGGAATATAATAAAAATATTATCAGCCATGAATAAGATGACCCACATGAAGTTTTTCCCTAGTTTCCAATTTTAACACTAGTAAACAAATCCTTTTAGAAAGAAAAAATAAACTTAAAATATCTATCAAATATTACTACCTTTGGTATACCATGTAAATGAAAAAATTGTCTCATAAATATGCTAGCAATTTGAATAGTTTTATAAGTTGACTGTATAGGAAAAAAGTTTGTTGGTTTGCTTAATTTTCCATTACCACTATTATGGAGTCATTTTTCCTTTTAGACTTAGGTAAGCCTTTCATAAAATCGAATGTGATGATTTCCCATTTCCATTTATAAATGGGTAACAAGAGAAGTAAACCTATTGGGTGTTGATGTTCAACTTTTACATGTTCACAAGTTATCATCTAGCTAGATATTTTGCCACTTCCCTCTTTATACTAGCCAAAAATACTCTTTTCTTAAAACCATAAATCATTTCTAGTAAGTAAGATGGGAATAATAGGAGATCCTATGATATTCATCGAAAATTAATTGTTTAATATCTTGTCGGTTGGGGACATAAATTATGCTCGTATAAATCAGCAAATTATTCTTATTAATGTCATATTCTAGTTGTTTGTCAAAGTTGTCTTCTTGCTTTTCTTTCTACCATAAAAATTGATATTCTTGGTCTTTTTTAGCATCATCTTTAATTTCATCAATAAAATAATTTTTTTTTTGACTAAATGTAATTTCCTAAATACAAATCAGCCTCCTACTTAGGGCATCTGCCACCCAATTTTCCTTACCTTCAAAAGTTTTATATCATATTCAAATACGCTTAAGAAAGCAGTCTATCAATCTTGTCAGACATTAAGGGTGGGTTGCTTAAGGAAATTAGTTAAACTATTGTGATCAATCATCAAAATGATTTTATTTCCTAATAGATAGCGTCACCATACCTTTAAAGTGTGAACTATTATTGTTATTTCTAAGTCATAGGTGAAATGTCGCTATTCATGCTCCTTTAAATTTTGGGATGCATAGGCCACTACCTAGCCTTCTTGCATAAACACATCTCCCACCCTTTCTTGGAAAACATCTGTGTAGACAAGAAATTCCTTTTTTGGGTCAGAAATCCTTGAAACAAGGTCAGTAGTCAACAAATTCTTTAGCTTGTCAAAACTATTTTAACATTCTTATATCCATTTAAAATTTCTCCCCTTCCTCTATAAGGACATTATGGTGTAAGCTACTCTTCAAATCCATTAAATAAAGAAATGATAATAGCCTACTAATCCCATAAAGGATTGTATGTATGAATTTTTTTGTAGGAATGGGTCATTCCATAATAGCCTTAACATTTTAGGGATCTATAGCCATTTCGTGTTGAGTCATCACATGTCTCAAGTATTGTATGTGATCTTTATAGAATTCACATTTTCTATATTTGGCATATAGTTGGTGTTCCCGTAGAGTTTGAAATACTATTTGGAAAGGTCTCTTAAGTTCTTCCATATTATTCGAATAAGTTAGGATGTCATCATTAAAAATTAATATGAATTTGTCAAGATATGGCTAAAATATGTTATTCATCGAGAACATAAATGTGGTAGGGCATTAGCAAGCCCAACAGGTAGGATTGCAAGCACATAGTTCCCATAACGAGTCATAAATGTAGTTTTGCATATGTCTTCATCTCTTATTCATATTTAATGGTATCATAAGGGTGAATGCATGAAGACATGTTACACATTTTGCGGAGAAAACAAGTTCGGAGGGAGAAAAAGTAGCTTGATCAAGCTATATTTTAGCCCTTTATTAAGCTATTTGAGGGCTTAAAAATAAACCCTTGATCTAGCTCCTACATAACCCACACTTACATAGGATCTCAATCGAGCTATTTTTTCAAACTTCCCATCGAAAACACAATGAAGAGTTTATGGTTCAAAGGGCTCAATCAAGAACTTGTTTAACCATGTCAAGAGCTTGATCAAGGGTTTTTTAAACCATCAATCCAGCTATTCCAAATTTTACCTTAAGCACTCAATCGAGATTTCAAGTGCTCAATTGAGCTAATGAGGGCCTAAGAAACACATTTTTTGCTCCCCTTCTGCATATTTCTATGCAACACAGTTTTGTCCCCTAGCAGACTTTGGGCGAAATTTGCCTTTAAGTGGCGGAGTTGATCATGTTGTATTCGTGAAGAAATCCTCTATAAAATAGCATATGAGTTTGACATTTTCGAATTCATATCATATTTTTCTTTTAATTTATTTTATAAATAATACTTGAAATTGTTTTTGATAGTTTCAAAGTGGCTGAATAAAAAATCAATAACACAAAATATATAAAACAAAAAAAAATAAAAAAATACAAATATATTTGTTTACAAGTCCTCTTCAAATGTTATTCTTGGTTTTTTAATTTATTTAAATAGTAGATAAAATCCTTATGTGAAGAATGATTCTGCAAAATGCAATTGAAAAAATAATAAAAGGCAATATTTTGCATAAAAAATAAAAACTTTACTATACACATAACTTAGTTCTCTCTTATGTATATAATTTTCATATATATATATATATATATATATATATATATATATATATATATTTATAAATTTGAAAATTATAGATTTTAGATTAAGTTATTCTACATGAACACACACATACCAATTAAGATGTGCATAAATTTACTAGGACAAGCATTTCAATGATGGAAAATTGATATATTGTACAACGCTATTTTTTTGAAAAAAAATCATCAGGACAAAAACATAATTCTCCGAAAATTATATTTTTACTTTCAATCAAAATTCACAATTCTTATATGAATTTTTAGGGCTTCAATTCGATAAACGACTAAAATTTTGAAATTCCATCGCGACATTTGGCCCAAAATGCTAACCCATCTTCATGCATTCACCTATGACCATAAGTCAATCTTGGAAAATAATGTAATGCCTTCACTTGATTGAATAAATCATTGATTCTAGGTAATGGGTAGTTTTTTTTAATGGTTAATTTATTTAATTGTTGATGGTCAATGCAAATCCTTGGGGTTTTGTCTTTATTTTTGAAAAAGAGTATAAGATCCACCCATTATAATATGCTTGGGTGAATGTACATTTTACAAAGTAGCTCCTAAAGCTGCAGTTTTAATTTAGTTAATTTTGGTATGCTCATGCGATAGGGTTACTTAAATACTAGGGTGGATCACAGCATCAACTCAATTGTAAAGTCAATATCTTATTTAGAGGGAAACCCAAGGATCTCTTCTGGAAATACATTAGCAAAATTTCGAGCACATGGTAAATTTTCTAAGGTTTTTGTCTTCTCCTTAGAAATAATGTATCCCACTTGGACTATGTACATTTGACAACCTTTCCTAATGCATTTTCTCAGTTGTTATGTTGTTATTGGTCTTAATTTCAAGGGTTTTTTTATCCCCTAGAATTCCTGCCTAGAATCTCCTTCACCAATGGAACTAATAGTTTTTAATTTATAGTTTACAAAGAAACAATGATTTTCTAGCCAATTTGTAAAAATAAAAACATCTTAAGAACCTAAGGGAAAAATATTTAAATTTACTTTTTTTCGTTGACTTGCGAAGACAACAAAACAATTTTCCACTTTAAATTGTCACTCTCCTTTTTGCACCAGTGGCTAAATGTACCAACTATGGGTTCTTAAATTTACTAACTTTAAAATGATATGACTCCATTATTTTAGAGCTTATATAACTCAAACTTGATTTAGGATATTTTAAAATAGATAGAGCATGGTTGTAAATCTTATCTTCAAATGCAATCATCATAGGTTGGTACAGAGGTTGATGGTATTCTAGTGCAACATTGATCTTGGGTAAACTTTTACCGCTTACCCTACGGTAGATTCCTCTTGGTTATTTGCTACCTATTTTTTTTCCACAATCCCATCACTCAACAATCCCAACATTGTAATGGTGGCTTTTGTGGTTGGCGAGATCAAGTTTCCTTGACGGTTCTGCTGATTTAGATTCGTTTTGTAGTCAAGGAAATTGATGACTTTTCTTGAAGGTTTACCTTGCTAATTTCGGTATGAACTCTTAATATTCGCAACTTTTGCATTATTAAAGTTCTGAGGATATTTCTTCCCTTTCATTCATGACCATGCTTTCTTATTACCTCTCTTTTGTTTTATTTGTTGATAGCATATTCATGCCTTATGAACAACTTCATCCATGGTCTTAAGGTTATCAAAATTCAATCATTCCTTTATAGATATAGGGAGTCTTCTTATAAAACATTGCACTTTGGCTTTTTCTCCTCTTATATAAGTGACATATCTTAATAAGGTGGTAAATTAAACCATACTCATCCATGGACAACTCACCCAATCTAAGGTCATGAAATTCCTTGGATTTACCATCATAAAACTACTCTGTTAGGTACTTATTCTTAAAAATATTTTGGAAATTCTCCCATAATATTCCATGTTCATAAATTCCTAGGGCCGCCATAACTTCCTCCCACCACATGGTTGTTTTTCCATGGAGCTGGTATATTGCTAAATGAGCCTTCAAGTTGTAATCATACTTGTAAATATGGACGTACTTATTAATATTCAACAACCATGCTTCCACAACTTCCTCTAATTCACTATTAAAGGCTGGGGGCTTAATTTTTCCTAAATTCCCCTTGTAAATTTATTTTCTCTTTTTGCACCTTTCTACATTGCACCCCAGAAATATTTTCATATTATTCCTCATTTGTTAACTTATCACCCTCTAACTCTTGTGTATGACTTTTCTCAAGTATGTTGTCCTCTCTCCATCTGTGTGATTCTACCCTGTTTCCATTATCAGGACTTGGGACTAATTTTCTATGATTCCTCCTATCGGTTAAGAACTTAATTATTTTTCTTGCTCCCACATCAATCAATCATTATCAAATTTTATATTTTACATTTATGTTCTCAATTGTTGCAATTCTTCCAATATCATTATAGTTGTGGATTAGGGTTCCTCCCTCAACTAGACCCACATTTCTGGATTAGGTCTTGGAAAAGGTATCACACTAGGCCTAGTAAGTGGTCTTACAGGTGGTGTGGTCATTGTACCACTTCCCTGACTCATCTCTCTTTATTTGTGGAGCAAAAACTACAATTTGTTATTCTCTTGGTTTGGCCTAAAAAGGTCACACTATGGAAGTCGTGGCTCTAATACCACTTGTTACATATCTCAGATTTTTTTATTATACATTAATGAAATGGATAATTTAATTGTGAAGGATTAGTAACTAAATTTTACCCTTTTAATTTAAGCATTGTTTTTTATTGTAACTAGTAAATAACACTAGGTCACTATTAAAATTTCCATTATTTTCTTTTACAATGGTAACAAGTTCTCACATGTTTTATTGTTTTGATATTATGGAGTTCCTATGCATGAATATAACATATATTTACGGTGTTCGTACAGTCTCGTCGATATATATAAATATAAACTCCTCCTATTTCATTTTAAAGTTGTCTGCGATAGTATTTGAGTTATTGATCTTTTCAGCAATGAGACTTGACATCAAATTTTGGGCATTAATGTCTTTTTTTTCAACATTATATTTTTGGTCATTCTCTTATGACCTTTGGAATCTGATGATCCAAACTTATCCATGTGGTTCCATACCAATATTAATATGATGACACCTCTACTGAATTCTCTAGACTTGCCGACAGAAAGTGTCACGGTCTGGAGAATTAACTCCACCTTAAAAACAGAGAGATCAATTAATGGACCTGAGATTTTATGGTTTGGATAGACGGTGTGAGTGGATTTTTACGATTTACTTGTGAGTAACAACCTCCCCTCCATTGCATCATTCCACTCCTAGTTGCACCATTCTTTCGCAGAGGCGAGCTCTGCAACATGGCTTGGATACTTGCAATTTTTTTCTTGGTTGGGTAGCTTCCACTTGTAGGGGAAATTCGACACTCGAACTACTTGTTGTTGGGTTCCTTTTATATTTCCAGGTGATTATTTGTTTTTATCTCTCCACAGATAGGTGCTGAAACTAGGGTTCATGCTCCTTCCTTTCTTGGTTTTCTTATTATACATTATGCAGAGTTAACAACTACTACAAGGTTGCCTCCAACATTTTCCAGATGGGTTAAATATTGGGAAATAACCCCACTACACTCTCAATGGAGTATACAATACTATTTCGGTTTCATTCTCCAAGTCTGGATTATACTTAAATGATTTGTATGATTCTACGTTCCCCTTTTTCTTTGGTTATGTCGTTTAACCAAAGGTTCTATTTATTTTTTTATTTTATTTTTATATATACATATAGTAGGTTACAATAATTGCAGTTGTCCTCCCATCAAATGTTACAGCTAACACAATGACCCGAGTTCAATTTCAATGTTTTTTTTAATGTTATTTACTATCACATAATTCGAATTTCTAGGAATCATGCTGGAATTTTTGTAGGTTAGATTTCATACTATGGGTTTGGATGTGACCTTGCTTTAAGGATTTACAGGTTCTAACAGAAGCCCTTTTGATTTTTTTCTACATCAAGTGGTTCAGAGATTGAAATGAGAATGGAGTTAGGGTTATTAATTTCTTTTTTTCAAAATATTGCATGCTATAACCCTACTTGGTTAGGATCTTCTCACGTATGGGTCAAAGCAATTTTGGCTTACCATATAGCTTGAGTCTTTTATTTGAGTGGACTATTGAATTTTTTTTACCATTGTAGTAAAGTAACTAATGGGAATTTCTTATTGCAATACACTATATACTTTGTTTTGGATTGGGTTCCTTTTATTCACCTACATAGGGTGATTTCACTTACATCCATAGGGTCACTGATTGATATTCAATGTGAAACCTTGAAGAGAACATGAATATAAAATACCTTTTATTTTGAATAAGTTGTTCTTTTCCCTTTAAATCTTGAGATTATTTACTTGTAATTTGCAAAAAATGGGTTATTATAGTAAACAGTAGTAAGGTGCACCTCAATATGTATTTTCATTGATTGTTTCTTTTTGAACAAAGAAGGTTGTTGCATTTTCTTCTCTCCATTTCCACATTGAAGTGTTTTAGTTTGAATATATTGTGCTTTTCCCTTTCAACTATTATCAATGATAGGAAAGTAAGAGCTCCTACTTGTTGTTTCTGCACATTTTGGTTTCTCTACTCTTAGGTGTTTTAGCAGATCCTTGATCACTAATATAGGATTATTATAATATAAGTTTAGTGCCTACTCGTAGTTTTGACCATGACTTGTATGTATTAGCATGATATTGTTAATTTCTAACTAAAAGGTCGATGAGACTTGTCTCCATGTCTTGTTGTAGACCTTCCACTCTAAATATATAAGGATACAAAATTGCTCTAGGAAATGGATAAATATGGTTTTGTCTAGTAATTTTGGAAGTATCCTAAATCCATTCACGAGAGAATATTTCATTATTATAACATAATATCGTCATTATATTGAAACACTTACACAATATAAGAAACAAATGCATGTAAAGAAATAAAATTGGTCCAAACACATTTTACTTGTTTTCCAATGTCTTTTCCTCCCATGAAATTACAAGGGGAAGAATGCTTGACCCTACCCATAAGAACTAGTATTCTCTACCAGAACCCCTCCCCCGACCTTATTTCACCTTTCATGCAAAGACCATACCAAGTCCAACCTAAAACATTCTTAGACCACACGAAGTCAAATTTAGGGTTTTAATTTCCGCACACATTTCACCTTTCATGCAAAGACCATACCAGGTCCAACCTAAAACATTCTTAGACCACATGAAGTCAAATTTAGGGTTTTAATTTCAGCACACAGGGTCCAATTTGGAATTCCACTAGAAAGCAATCTTAAGAATGCCTTACATGGTAGTGGCCTATCTCACTCAATGACATCCTGTTTAACGTTATCCATCTTAACAACTTCATTATCTTCTCTTGGGCCTCCTCCAACCAAGCATGGTAGTGCCCTATCTCACTCAATGACATCCTGTTTAACGTTATCCATCTTAACAACTTCATTATCCTCTCTTGGGCCTCCTCCAACCAAGCTCCAAGAAAACAAGGTTACTTCAAGTTTTTCCTCTTTCCCTTTTCCCTAACCCGTAGAATTTATCTCTAGGGTGAGAAGTAACTTTCTTCCAAGTATCTCATATGTGAAAATCTCAATTAGAATTTTCCCACCATAATTTTCATGGCTTACTAGAAACCATCATTATTAATAAAATTTAGAGCAAACATTCATTTTTATCACTTAATGATATAGGCCTTAGCGTAGCCAATAGTTTACCAAGAAACTTTAACAAAAGTAATTTAAAATTTTTACACTTCACTAAGGGGCATGATCCACAATCTACCGAGTAACTTTAAAAAAAGTAATTGAATTTTTTTACACTTCACTAGTAGTAAATGTTAGTGGGTATCAAAACACTTACCTATTGAAACATCTCACATTGTAAAGATTAAAAAATTCATAAGAATTAACTCAATTATAACTTTATTGTTATTAATATTATTAAAGGAATTAATATATAACTTAAAAAAACACACACAAATATATAAATATGTAACATGATTTTTAACCATGGATATTCACCCCCACATTACCATGGAAGTTCTCAACCTCTAAATAAGGTATTCTACAATATCGTAGGCCAATGCCATGACTTTCTAATAGTACATGCCAAAACATTTATAGCTCATGTTCATATGATTTTTTAAGTAATCAATTTAATTAAAAAAAAAAACTACAAATTATTTTGAGATAAATTTCAACCATTGAATTTCAAAGAAATTAATGTATAAGTTAAAAATATATAAATTTTAAAAATGTGTACGAAGATTATTAACCATGGAGATTTAACCCCACTTTATTATGGATATTCTTTACCTATAAATATTTTTTGTTACAATAACATTGGCCAATACCATGGCTCATCAATACCACACCCCCAAAAGTCCTAACTGATTTAATATGACAGATGTACATATGACATTTTTTAATTAATTGATTTAATAAAAAGTAATTTGTCAATAATATAATGAATATTTTAGAATATTTTGTGGAGGTTAATTCCCTACCATCCACCTTATAATTAAATTAAAAATATAAATACCCTATTCGAAAATAAGACTACCTATGGACATAGTTAATTCATTAATAATAATAATACTAATAATAGTAATATAAATTTATAATTCAGTGAGTTCTTATGATTTTTTTTAATATTAACAATGTTAGATATCCTGGGGCCATCTTAACCGGTGATCAAAGTAATGCGAGTCCATGGTAGCTAAGAGACTCAAGGTTCAAATCCCCCTAGTTATGACCCAGTTTATAGAGAGGAGGATAGGTCATAGACCCAGAGGTATAATGGTAGCCCTATGTCAAGTGAGTTGAAATAAATACTTAGATAATATTATAATAACATATGTTGATTTATGTTTCTCTAGTAGGGATTTTCTTGGTAATTGTATACATTGCTCCTTTGCCACTATAATCATGCCTCCTCATGAGAGAATGATTAGCAAAGGGGGTGGCATAGATAATCTTAGGTACAAATGGGTTTGTCCTTTTTCCCTCACTCAATTGTACTTTCTTTGACGTTGTTCCTCTAAATGTGAGGAAAGAAAACTTATTGTTGGAGTCTAAAGAAGTAAGGGAATAATCATATCACTCTAATTTGAAAGAGGCAGGGGTAGAATGAGATGGGTTCCTGATTTTGGCAAATTCAGGGAAATATGTCATCATTTCTTTTACTTTTGGGATTTACACGAAGAAATGGATACACTGTTGTGTTTAATTTTCAAGGATAAACAAGTAGAGAACTATAATATATTCTCTTTATTGGAGCATATGAAGCGTATGCTCCAAAAACAAAAGTTTTTTTTTAGATAATATGGATTCACTTTGGCCTCGGTGGAAAGATTTTTGGTGTCGGATTTAGTCTCGAGTAGTCTCACTGATCTATTAGTTGATGATCCTACCAGTTTGTCAATTGAAAATGCTGAGGATCTTACTATAATTTCCTTTAATCATGATTAGTGATGGCCGGCCTTAAGTTTTTTTTTTTTAAGCTATTTTGAAAAACATATTCCATGTATAGTCTCTTCATGGTGGTCTCAACATATAATTTTGGCTCTTAAGCTGAGTGCGCTAGATTATCATGTTTCTATAAAAGTTCCACTATTTTGGAGAAACATGTCTGCTCTCTATTTTCAGTTTCATGATTACTCAGTGCCATATATGGTATTCTTGTTTTTCCAAAAATTGGCTTATTGGGTTTGAGGTGGTATTTTGGCTTCTCACGGGTTTTTGTAGCTCTAGTGCAAGCAGGGAGGGATTACAGTCTCATGTATGCTTTGCAACTCTTAGTTGACGTTGTAATGTTGGTGTTTCATTTGGACCAAAACTGTTTGGTTCATTCATGTTGTTACACAATTTCTCTCTATATTTGTGGTTTCCATAGTCATATGTATCCTATGATGATTTTAAATTTCACTCTCGATGGATATTGTTATGATTATGTTTGAGCTGAGTGATGTTTTGTTCGCACATGGCATATATGAATGGATTAAATCATTAACGGTTGGCATTAGTTTTCTTTTCCCTCTGTGTGTGATATAATTTTTTTTTTTTATAGAAATCTTGGCCTTGAAGTTTTGTCAAACAAGGGAATTTGGATGTGCGTTTCAGATATCTTTTTGTTTGTCGGGTGGTCCAACATTTTATGTGGAGAAATTAAAAGTTAGGGTGTACTATGGATAACTATGTTTGTTGGATATGCGCGACCTGGTCATATCTTTCCTTTTTAGTATGTTAGATTATTGGAAAATGACTTATTGTATCTTGCCATTTCTAGAAGCATTTTATCATAGTTACAGTAGTATTACTCTTAGACATTGGAGAGGACGTACTACAAGCTCTTCATTAGTGGGAGCTTGGAAGTTGGTCGGAAATGCTCCAAAATTGATGGGAAATGCTCCAAAATTGATGGGAGCTTCAACCAGTACTTTGGAGCTTTTTGAGCTTTTCATTGCAACAAATTTTTTACGTTTTGGGAGCTTCAATGCAATGAATAATTGCAAACTTAGCTATATTAGATGCTATAACTTATGCAACTGTGAGAAGGGAAGGGTATGTTGTTCATTTTGATCTGGATATGGGTCTCGAACTAAGAGAAACAACCCATTTATGGAATGCCATTCTATCCAAATGAAGATGAGGCATGTGGCCTATCTTCTTTATCTTTGTCATTGCAAAACTATTCATTCTCCTCATATACACTGATGGTGGATGGATATAAAATCATTTAGACAAATTGTTGGCCACTGGAAAAACCATCATTATCACGGGCTAAATGGAGAAGATGGAATACTTAAGAAAAAATGTCGAAATTATGAAATATAAATATTATTAAAAAAACATTAATTTAATTTTCATATTCATTTAAATATAAAATATATATTAACTTGGAAATTTATAATTTTACTATACAAACTCTTTTTAAAATAACATTGGATTTAAACTCTATTGTTTTAATTTTTTTTAATTACTATTACTATATATAATATTGGTGAGGTTACATCAAGGGCTAAGAATTGAACCAATGACTTAACATATAGCGTTGCATGAAATCAACTAATAATCAAGTAATAACAACCTTTTTTCCGGTTTGGGAGTTCTGTTTCTATGCTCGGAAGGAATTTGATTGAGAAATTGTTAATGGATTAATATTTTGATTTTTTTTTACAATGTTTCAAAGTTAAATCTTTTACATGTTTCTTTGCAAGATGGAATTT
>APFE031372861.1:0-13210 GCA_000404065.3 Pinus taeda
CCTCTCAAACTCATGACCGGAGCTGGCCGCACGAAACGCTTATGGGGTATGTTGAGGCACGTGTCTCTTCTGGCATCATCAATGTGCCGCGACAGGAGAGTACCATTTGTCAAATCAGAGATCGATCAGACCATGAATCCCATGTGGTGACAAAGAAGATAAACGACATAATCGGCACTTGTCAAGGGTTGAGCGGGAAGGAAACTAAAGAACAGAAAAGTCAAAAAGAGATTCGGTCCGTCCTTCTACATTAAATTCAGGAGGTGGGAAACACAGCATATGAAGATGAGAGTTTGTCACGATCAAATCTTGATTTTTTTATTTTAGTTTAACTTTTTTACTTTAGCCCAACAAGGCGCCAAAATACCAACCGTGAATGAAACAGGAAAGATGTGAGACCAAACAAATCGGAAATGAGGCAGAAAACATGATCACCAGAAATGGAAGGAGGCCATGATTCCGTACCTGGGTCGATAAGGACGACATATCTCATTCCATTGGCATGAATTCGGTCAAGGAAGGGACGCAGCTTATATTCAGGATAGTTGATAGGGTCAAGGGTGAAGTCTTTGGCTCCATCCATGTGGTCATCATCGTTCCATATAACATCCAGAGGTATCTGAGATTTGTTATAGTTTTCCACCACATTCGTTATGTCTGATACGTTCTTGTATCCCCACCTGCATTGATGAAACCCTGCACCACACCACATCATCCTAAAATTAGCTTCAACCATCTCACACTATTTAATGGTATTTCCATAAATATAATAGTTTCAACTTTACAATGTCTGATTAATATTTTACAGCGGACACAGGAAAGAACTATTCTATTTTTTTCCTACATGGAAATTATTTTTATATGATAAAGAATATGCATGTTGCAGACATAGAAGTCATTGGATTAAAACTCATGAGGTCACTTATAAATTCATTGCATTCAAGCTCATCATATCACTTGTGAATAGAAGCGTACTAATCATTCCTCATATACACCCAATTAACAAATTTACTTGTAAAACTTAAATATAAAACAAATTTACTTGTAAAACTCAAATATAATGCGGGGAATACAAGTTGAATTTATGTCGCCAAGTCTATTATATACCAGTTAAAACAAATACAGATGTCTTAACTGAAACCACCCAATGGATAAGAATTTGTCACCATCTTCTACTCTAGACCTTATAAACACTACACCCAAAACCTAGAGTTTAGCCTTTTTGTACGTTTCCTGAATGAAGTCAGATCCCAATAAAAAGAACCAGACAAAAAAAGAATCCAATGAACAGAAACTGCTAATATATTATTAATTAATTATTACACCCATGCAAGCAGGGCACTGGCCAGAAAAACAGGAGATTGTAACAGATTTCTCCGGATGGCCTAGCTGCATAAGCACGCTGCATCGTACTTATAACCAAGATGCAAATTTCATTGTATACAAATCTCAATGAAAGAACATTGGTCTCACATATGGAAGAGGAAAGTTGAATGTGACCAACAATCTAAATCATAGCAATATTAAAACTCTATAAACAATGACAACAATATACAAACTCTTAACTCTATTTTCTGTCTGAACCCATACCCATAACCAATAGCAACAATCTACAAAATCTGAACTCTGTTTTTCTATCTGAATCCCTGTATAAAAATGTAGGACGCAAACATTCGGGACAAGGCATATTCTCCAGTCTAGGTCTTAGTAGAGGAGATCTCAAAATCAATGGCATTGTGCTCTGATTTTAAAAGACCAATTAAAATTAAAAAAACAATAATAATTTATATTAATTTTTAAGTTTTCAAAAATGTCGTAGAGATGTTTTAATCCTTTTCAATGTTTAATAAATTAAATATTTAGATAAATCTATTTGCTTTCCCTTCCTATGTTCAATCATTTATAATAGTTATGTAACTTCAGAAATTTTATTTTATTAATTTGCTTCTAATTCTTCATTCACCAAAGAGGGTAAATCACCTAGCTTAGAAGTTGCAGCAAAGAAATCAGGTTCAGAAGCTGCAGGAGAGAAATTTATAGCACCGTACTTTACTAAAATTCAAAACAGACTTCAAGATAATCAGAGTTAGAAGTTGCAGGAGATAAATCAGATTTAGAACTTTCAGGAGATAAATTTATAGCATCGTATTTTACTAAAATCCAAATAAGGCTTAGAAGTTGCAGGAGATAAACCAAACTTAGAAGTTGCAGGAAATAAACCAGGTATAGAAGTTGCAGGAGATAAATCATATTCCCAGGAAGCTTCTTTTCCAAAATAAAAAAGCACAAATATAGAAACAACGTGTTTACGAGCGTGATATCCCAAATCTCAGTTTTGCATATGCTTGAGATTTAAAGTTCAGTGTACCCCAAGAACCATAGGCTAGATGTGAAACTCTTACAATATACAGACTATAGCTTTCTGAAATTAAATAGTAAGCCTTGTAACTGCAGAGTATTCTGCTGATCCAACAAAGCAAACAGATTTCAACTCTATTAAACTCCCAACAAGAAAACCTCGTGAAAGCTTCTGCTGTAAATCCAATATGCCGAAAAACCCAAAACCCTACCCTCTGCCCTTAAATCATATTCTAAAATGTGTAGGCATTTGGCACAGACATCCATGTGAGAACAAGAACTAAAACTTCCCATTATGGGCTAGATGTAAATATGCATTGTAATATAGAGAACAATGCAGGAAACAACTTACCAAAGGCCCAGTAGGGCTGGGCAACTGGGCGGCCAATGAGGGCAGTATACTGCTGAACAACATCCAATGGAGAAGTCCCCGCAAAGAAGTAGAAGTCGAGCACGCCCCCGATGACCTTGTAGGTCAATGCGCTACCAGTGTAGAAAACGTCCATCCCATTGCTGTTCAACAGCAGAACTCCATGAGAGATTCCTCCGTTCCTTACATCCATGTAAAAAGGATGAGAGCCATACAAATCTATATTCAGATTTATTGCAGAAATGTCAGTTGTGTACAAAGTATAAGCTTCTTTGGGAACAATTTTGATCCCGTTGGGCTGCGTGTTCTCGCCCAATCCATACAGGGAAGCTGTTGCAGGAAGGCCAGTGGTGAGCTCCAGGTACTGATCTTTGAAGACCAAGTTCCCATAGGAAGAGTTGAAGAGCACATCCCCATTGGATTTGCGCTTTATTGCAAACCCGAATGGATTGGAAACGAAGGAGACGATCAACTCCCCTCCAGCAAAGTTCGAGAACTCGAAAGCTGACTTGGCTGGTTTGGCCTTCCTACTGCTTATCTGCAGATCGGCAGGCGCTTGTTCCCTGGACAGCAACTCCTGTGGAACTTCCCATCTCTTGGTCTGTGCATCGGTTATATGCACTCTCACCCGATCCTCTGTTTCATGTCTGCATTACAATCTCAAATTTGTCAGTCCCTGTCATTCAAAAGCCATCAAACCCAAAACAAAAATGCTGCAAAATCCAATCCAAATCACACAATGAAGTATAAAATCAGACTGAAACCAGAAAAAAATAGCAACCCAATGGGAAAAAGCAATACAGCCGAAACCGTACTTGACATAGAGCCGAAGATGTGGAATATCAGGACCATAAGTATTAGTTTGCTGGATGAGTTCCAAGCTCCCAATCAAGCTCCCATCGGATCCCTGATCAACAGAGACTAGACGATAGCCATAGCCAACTTGCTGGCCATGTCCCAAAGACCACAAAGCACAGACTACACAAACGAAAGTTAGTACTGGTAGAGAACCCATAGTCAACATGTCAAGTTCCGGAGTAATTGATGGATGTATATATATAGCATCAGAATGGCCTAGGGGCTTAGGATAGTGATTAGATAATGGGGTAACAAATCCATCCTGAACATGTGACCGTGTAGGGTCCTCGTTGGATACCTATGAAAATGTCCATCGGCTCAATCCAGTCCACTTCATTCCGCCCCAAATACGATATCCTGGCTAGTGACAAAACGTCAGGTGGAGAGAAAGTTAGCCAGAAATTTTCTCAAACGAAATTTAATGTTCTTTGTATATCATCTTGAATCTTGCTCATTTTCAACAGAAATTCCATTTCCACACGTAATCTGGGAGAGGCATGTCAGTTCACACCGGCCCCCTCCGCTCCGCATCCCCCTAGGATCCTACTGGGGTCCAAACTTTCTAGTAGACAGTGGACCTCTTTTGGTCGTGTCTTCTTGTTTCGCTAGCATCATTTTTGTTATTATGCATGTCATCCATGGTCCAAACTTTCTACTAAATATTTGCACCGCTTTTGGAGGGAATATTTCTTTTTTAATCTGGCAATTAGAGTTATTTATGACTATGACCATGCATTGCAATCACGAATCAAAGGCCTTTCGCAGTTTTGAAGATTTTCCCCAAAAGCATTTCGTGTTTTTCCGAATGTGTCATAAAGTTCTCTCATTTGCTTTCGAGGGTTGTTAGGGTTTAGTGGCAAAGTTAATGTGTAGTCATACGAACGAATCCAACGACGTTACTGAAAAATTATTAATTAAGTATATAGAAAACAGGATCGCGCCGAGCCCTTGCATTGACGATTTTAGTGTTAGAATGATTAATTGATATTATGATGATATAAGATAAGGCTATATTTATATTAAATAGGTGTAAATATTTTAATATAATATTTTGATTTTTATATTGGTAGTGGTATAATAATTATGTGCAATATTTTTTATGGATAGACCTAGATGTATCGATGTTTTTCTAACCATAAATTGGACGGAGCTAGTATTGACAACTTGCAAGTCAATACTAGAAAGAACTTGTGAATTGGCAAGACATTCTAGTAAGAACTTATGACTTGGCAAGCATTGAGATGTTTGGAGCCACTAGGTCCCACTAATGGAGCTAGTACTAATAGCCCACAAGCCAATACTAGCAATAACTTGTGACTTGGCAAGAGTCGAGATGTTTGAAGACATCAGGGCCCACTAAATTAGATGGAGTTAGTACCAATAGCCCGCAAGTCAATACTAGCAGTAACTTGTGACTTGGAAAGGTTTGAGATGTCTTGATACACTGAACTTGTGAATTGGCAAGACATACTATCAAGAACGTGTGACTTGGCAAGAGTTGAGATGTCTGGAACCATTAGATTGCACTAATGGAGCTAGTATTAATGGCATGCAAGCCAATTCTAGCAATAAGTTGTGAATTGGCTAGAGTCAAGATGTTTGGAGACATTAGGTGCGATTAAATTAGGTGGAACTAGTACCAATAGCTCGCAAGCCAATACCAACAGTAACTTGTGACTTGGAAAGGGTTGAGATGTCTTGAGACACCAGGTCCCATTCCAGAGGGGCACTTACCTCTCAAGTTGCATTGTAACGAGCCAATGTTAATTTATCAACTTGTGCAAACTCTACCCACGTTTGGTTTTGAACCTGTGACTTCTTATCAAGAAGCACATGCCCTTAACCATCAAGCACGCTCAAGCTATACATGTATCGATGTTATAACATGTGATATTAATGAAATAGGGCCACATCCATACATATGGTGTGAAGGTAGACAAAATGCAAATGCAAGCAATTTACTAATGAAATTTATCCTTGACCCAACCAAATGTCAAATTGACATATGAGACCCCTTGCTTATGTGATAAGAGACCCCTTTTATGAAGCAATTTCATTGCTTAGTTTATGAAGGTGTACATATCAAACCCCCAGTTGGATTCGAGCTTGTAACCTCCAACAAGGAAATACATGTTCTTAGTCATTATGCCAACTCAAGATGTTTATGTGTATTTTTTTGTTAAAATAACTAATAAGAATCATAATAATAATAATAATCACATTTTTATGTAACAGTTATACTTGGTGGGTCTTCCATAACAAAAAAAAATTAAAGAAATAACTATCTTAATAAATCTTTACCTTAATTCTCATAGAAAGCTTAGAATCATTAACCATGATATTACTTGTCTCTAAATGGTCCAAATCCTCTGACCATAATGTAGCTTCATTAGATGCACTATCTTATTTTCCATGGCTCTTTTTAACTTCTTTTACATGATAGTGTATCAAGTATGAGTGATGTTGTTTGCACCCTTCCACCAAGTATGTCCACAAAACCACTTCTTAATCTTTCTTTTTGAAGTATCAAAAAGCTTTCCTAAGTTCATCTTTTTTTGATGTGGATATAAAGCCACTAGAGGACCATACTTAAGCATGTTCTATGTTTGAAAACAACATGCTCTCAATTTAACTTTTGCTTTTCAAATTTTTCTATAACCTCAATCAAAATATTTTTAAATAAATTATTTGTGAAATTTATTTATAAACCCATTCTATAAGTTGTGATGTGTTTTTTAACTAAATTGTCTAGACCACCATCAACCTACTCATAAGATAGAAAGATGTATCCACTAATAACATGCTATTCACGAGGTTTATACTAGGCTCGAAATTTGAACCTAGATACCCTTGAAAAAATTTAATTATTTTCCCCAAAAATAACTTCCACCCCTCACTCCCCCTAAAATTTAAACCTTGATAAAAACTAAACCCCAAAACTATAAAATATTTACCATCTATTCCTATTCTAACTATAAACAAAAATAAATCTTTCTCACCAAAATTTCAAAATCCCAAAAATAAATTAGAAAGTTCAAACTACATGGGCAATGAAATCATCCCTGGAAAAAGAAGAATCAACGCAAGAAAATTATCAGTTCATATAAAACCATGCACGTTAAATAAACCAAAAATCACAAGATAAAATTTTATTTTTGTCCACTTCTTTTCCTTTTAAAATCCTAATTCCAAGGGCCATATCTTTTTCTCCGTCACTTTGAAAATCACAATTCGAAGGACACAATGCACGATGCTATCTTTGTCTGCTTTTATCTTTCTCTTTCTCTAGAATCCCAATCCCCACATTTCCCGGAAAGAAAACCACCACTTCCAAAATATATATATATAACTAATAAACCGAAGCCCAAAGGGAAATTCTATCTTATCCCATTATCATAAAAGCCCTAATTCCAATGGCCACAACCACCTTAGTTCTAAAGGCCACATGGATAGAATCCAAAGGCCAATGGCCACAAGTATCCTAGTTCCAAAGGCCACATGGGTGATTATATTTTTGTCCACCTCCTCGTAGAATTGTTGATGGAGGAGGTACAAGTCGGTGACTCCTTAGTGTTTGCTACAAATTTGGGAATGTGTTTGGTCTATAATTTTCTCACCTGAGCACATGCTCTATATTAATTATAATGCTTAATATGTATTAATTTCTAGTCAATCCACTGGTCCCTTCCGTTAACTTAGGTTCTGGTGTCCTGGTGCACGTGTCAACGTAAAATATTTCTTTCAATGTGATTATGTGACTCTATGTAATACAATATGGCCCAATGGGGTCCGCTTCCGAGTGCCGTTTGGAAATTGTTGCAATGACTTTAAAGATTATGTAGAAGCGTCAAGTGTTATACGATAAGTTATCTTGAATTATGGCAATGAGGGTTGAAATTTGACCGGCTTTCATGGGTATTTCATTTTAAAATTTTCCAATGATAATAAACTAAGTTAGACTAGTATCACAAGCATGTGATGAGCACGATTATAATTTTCGAAACATTAAATGCATCTCTAAATTTAAATATTTTAAAAATAGAGAAAAGTTATTTTAAGAAGGTTTATAATATTCGAAGCTATTGATTTTTTAAATATTTTTTTGAGTATGGAAAGGTGGTTAATATTCAAAGTTATCGAGTTCATTAACTTTGACTTCATTTTCAAAATTTGGAAAGGTTTCTAATCTTTAAAGTTATCATTAATATGACTTCACTTCCAAAAATTATGACTTGATTTTGTAGAGATATAACTTTCAAGATTTTTTATATTTAAAAAATATATTAAAATTTTTTTTTTTTTTGAAAATAAATTTTTAAAAAGATTAAGTTTTTCATGGCATGTTTTTAGTTTCAATATTATTAAATTGATTTTCTTATTTTAGAGAAAACAAGTTTTTAACCAATTAAAAATAATTTTAAATTATAAGTATGATTAAATAATGGTTTCATTTTAAATAGTATATAAAAGAAAATTAATGGCTCTTGTGAAGTAAGGTTACTTCGAATGAGATTGTGTGTTTTCTATTAGCATGTAGCCTTGGTCCCACTCTCGAAACAAAATACTACTTCATGTTGTGATTTAACTTCTTTGACTAAAAAATTCAAAGAGTTGTCTTTGTATTCAATATAATTAGTTTAAATCCTTTTACAACTTATTTTCTGTGATATTGAAAATTCTCTAAATGATATTGTAAGAGATAGGTTTGTATGTTTTCAATCTTTATCAACTATAACAAGTTTTATATTGGGTAAAAAATGCAAAAAAAGAGTATATGGTTAGAGATATCACAAGTTTAAAAGAGTATATGTTCTCTTCATAGATATCACAAGTTTAAATTTAAAGGGGTAGGGTATGTGCACCTTGGGAAAAGATTGGGCATTGGGTACCGACCAAGGAAGAAAATCAGCTCCCCTCAATTGGAAATATTGAGAGGGGGTGAATCAGTGTTTCTTTACAGCATTAAATAACATTAGAATTAGATCAAAGCATAAATCAACAACACCATTCAACAATGCACAACATCAAAGACAGTGCACAAGAAATATTTTTAGGTGCAAACCCTTCTCGGAGAAAAACCACCGAATGTTTTTAATATAGGTTTTTAAATATTACATCAATAGGAAGCTCCAGCTTCCAAGATGCTCAGCAACAATTGGAAGGAGGCTCCAACCCCCTGATTTATCAAATCAAATTGAAAGGATGCCCCAACACCTTGATTTACTAGCTCCAACAAGAAGGACGCTCTAACGCCCTGATTTACCAACACTAATTAGAAGGACGCTCCAACAATTTACTAGCTCCAACTAGAAGGACACTCCAAAGCCCTGGTTTTATTAGCTCCAACTGAAAGGATGCCCCAACACCTTGCACAGGCTCCAACATACCCTGTCACCATTCTACCACCATTAATTGTTCTTAGGCTCCATCTTGAAGGAGACTCCAATCTCTACCTTGCACCACCCTCCCACCCTGAAGATAGAAGATAAAAGAAAAGGATAGACTGCACTGAATATGATGCTTAGCCACTGCTATCAATAACACTATTGTATTGCCTCTACTCTTCTCATAGCATTGTCATAATACTGATGAAATTACCATTGTTGTCACTACTTATGTTTGGTTCACTTTACTTGCATAACATCATCGTAATTATGTTGTCCATGTCACTACTGTCTTTGTTGTCAATACTGTGAAAATCACGTCACCACTAGGTCTTACCCACATGCATAATCCAATGTGCCATAAATTTGTCTTATGCCCAACCTTAAGTTGTCCCAATTTCTGCCTTAGGAAACACAAAATCATAAGACACCAAGGCAATTACCTCTCTATAATGCAATCCCGGCTCAACGATTCTACTCAACATATTCCACTGTCAAGAACTTAATGGCATCAACAATTGTTACTCATCAAACCTTAGCAGCATGTCAAGCTCTCACAACAACTTACTCATAAGCCTTATAATAAAGAATTTGATCAAAGCACAATATTAGGATTCTCATGTCTCTACATTTGTTTACTAGAACCTTGATTGTGATGCTTCTTCCATAATTTAGTTTGGTGTAAAAAATGAGTCTAGAAAGCATTCATAACTATACAATGACTTAGGTGTTCTACAAATTATCCATTGTTAGGGTGTGCTTCTACAAATTCCCACTTTTCAGCAACAATACAACAAATTGTATATTGCAAGCTTGTTATTTATTTGAAAAAATAGAAAGCATGGGTGAAAATAAAACAAAACTAACATGTAATGTCCCCAATTTTGCTTTTTCCATCTGAGGAGGTCAACGAAGATTTTGTGGGAGGTGCTAAGCATATCAAAATTTTGAAATTCAGACATTAGAGGCAATTTTGGTATGGGAGGCATGAGCACTTAGGAGAATATGAGAAATTTTAGCCTTGGTGGAATGTGGGGACCACAAAAAGGAGGCAATTCGACCCTTGGAAATAATTTGCGCTTGTGGAGGAAAAAAGAGAAAGAAAAAGGGGTGCGAGTTAGTGGGAAATGGGGTCCACCAAGAGAAAGAGGGCCAACTTCAATAAATAAGGAAAGGAGACCTCCATTTAGTATCTTTTGACAATCTAACTTAGACACAAGTTTTCTTGAGTTGTTTAGCCAAGTAAACCAATGTTGTTTAGCACAAGGAATTCCCAATAGGGATTCCAGCCTCTCTTTTAGTGGACTTCAAGTGCCACCCTAAGAGGGAATTTCTAAGCTTAGTGGGGAGGAATTTCACTGGATTTCGTGGGATAGCTCAGCTCATTCTTCAGCGAGTTCGAACTTCCAGGAGGACGCGGGAGCAAAATCATACCACCAAGTTGAGGGACTTTCAAGGGGCAATTTGGAGGATTTAGGAGAAATTTCACTATGGGTGGACCAACAATTATGGAGAATTTCAGGGTTGGAATTTGTTGTTTAGGGGGAGAGCCAAATTCATCATTTTGGGTCTGTGCAAAAGTGTCACTGGGTAGAATTCGTGGGCTGGATTCTTCTCTCTTGTGTCGGGTTTGAGAAGATATTTCTCTCATTCCTTCCCGAGGGAAATTACAAGGCCATTCTACAACTGATTGAGGAGGGATAAGTGACATATTAAGCAATTGTAGTTTGTGGGGGACACAATTTCTGCCAAGGAGGCTAGCACCAATTTTGGGTAATTCCGGGAGGTTGGAATTAGCCCAAACATTTATGTGTTTTGTTGGTCAGGGGTCAAGGAGTCTTTCCCTAATTTTGCAGAAATTTTGGAGAAGTTTTGGTGCCCCAAACAGTGGAATTATTGGGCAGCCAGTGGGGGAGGAGTGAGCTTAAGTTTAGGGTCCTGTGTGGTTGGTAGAATTTTCCAAAACCCTTTCTGGGTTTTCTAGGTTTGTGGTGGACAGTCCAAGATTAATTTGGAAAAATTTTATGAGCACTTTTGGATGCTCAAATAGGAGTTTCTTCCAACCAGCAGTTGTAGAATTTCCAGGGTCAGCATAGAGCTTAATGAGAAATCATTTCTTTGCATCCAGGACAATGTTTCTCTCACCTAGAATTACCTAGATTGCTTTAGCAAGTTGAGGTGCAAACATTATATATATTTGTACTCTCCTTTTGATAATAAAATGGCTCAGTTTTCCACAGTTTTGGTGCAATTTTATGGATGTTAATTGTTGTCTAAATATTTATGTGTTGTATATGTATTTTTCTTTATTTATAACTGTTATTTCCTTTTTGGAACATTACAGTGGTATCAGAGCCATGATCTTGGCCAGTTGTGGGGTAGCCAAATAGATCATAGGAGATTTGGGCATGTATGCACAGTGATGGGTTACACCATACACCACCCATGGCTCAGGGGAGATTCAGTGTGTAGGAATTCTGGGGTGGAATCTGCTGGAACAATGAGAGGTTGGCTCAGTTGAGGAAGGTGTCAGACCAAATCCATCCTTGTCCTTACAACAGAGACACTAAGAGTGCACATGTCGTGAGAGTACAACCATCTACACCATATGGGGAGAGACAACAAAATGAGGGCACCAGATCTCCTCAAAAGGAGCAGACAGGCTAGTGACAGTTAGAGGGTGAGACCAAGAGGTGATTTTGCTGGTGGACACTTCGCTTTAGATATCATAAGCTTGAGGAGGAGGAGGTTGAGCATGAGGTTAAGGGCACATAGGATGGTGAGGAGCACATCGATATACCCAGTGTGTCACATGAGTCACCATTGTTGGATACCTCTTTGATAGCACCAATTAACACCTTGATGGACATAGTGGAGCATACACCCATAGAGCCACCTAATTATGCGGTGTTCTTCATTGATGAGGTACCATCCTTTGTTGATGTATCCATTGATGATGTGTCTAAGACCGTGTCTAAATTTTTAGGTGATGGTAGCCCACAACAGTTTAGGGAGGTGCCAAGAGACACATCCATTAGTGAGGTGTTGACTGGCACAAAGGTACCCAGAGCCATGACAGAGTTCTCTGATGATAGCTACCTACAATAGCATGGAGAGCACCTTGAGGAGCGTGAGCTAGATGACGATGTTATGATCGATGAGCTACTTGTGGAGGGATAACTCGAGACTCCTGTTATGCCCATGGTAGAGGAGGATATGCAATCATCTATTGGACCTGCCATTGATGAGGAGCGGATAGATGCATAGGCAACCAACAGAGTTGCAGTACTTCCAAATAGTAGCTCTCTTTAGTCTTACATAGATAGGGCCTACAGTATTGCTAGGTTACCTCTACATGTTGGAGGGAGATTGATTACCTTACCTAGATAGGTTGTATATGATGACTTGGCTAGTGAGATGAGGCGACATGAGCTACGTAAGGCACAACACTCACATGATGGACTTGCTATGTACTCGGGGACTCTTACATTTGATCCCTCTCATTGTGTTGAGTGGCAAGAGGTATTGAGTTGGTACCTGATAGGGCTGGCTAGGTTTTTGGATACATCCATGGTCGGGAGCATAGTTTAGTAGGGGTCGTGTTTTTCCAAAGGGACTCAAGGGTTGGATCATCTTTATAAGAAGAGCTTCAGCGTAAATCACATGACAAAGACTTTTGTCGACGCGTTTCGAACCAACCAGTGTGGTTCATCGTCAGGACAAGTTGAAGAAACATATCTAGCATAGCATGTTAAATAGACTGTGCAGAGACTCCAACGGCTATATAACGGCTAATGGACAGCTACTTTGGACTTTATGGTAAGGTTAAACCTATAATTAATAGAATATTATTTTTATTTTATACGGTTATTTAAAATTGTATAAATAAAATAAAATGATTTATTTAATAATATCCATTTATAGTTAAATTAATAAAGGTAATTGGTTGTTATAATTTTAATGGTAAGATTCCCGTTTTAAGTTACCCCTTTTTTGTTAATTAATTTACTAAATATGAATCTGTTTGTTAGGTTAAATTAGAGAGTAAATAATCTTGAAGGTAGAATTAAAAGCTAAGTTAATTTGTATTTGAATTTATTAATTAATAATAATATAAATATCAGTAAAATCTAAATGGTAGTTTATTACTTTACTTAGTTTGTTAGGAAAATATGTATATAAATATTATGTTATCAGAATATTAATGCAAAATACCTTTAAGAACAGAGAGAAATCTAGA
>APFE031372864.1:5994-28808 GCA_000404065.3 Pinus taeda
TGGAGAATGAAGATCTCTTACTCATCCTTGGTCGAAAATGGAGTGGCAAGTGTCAGAGGGGAAGCTTCTAGAAGATTCCATGATCTTCCACCTCGCATTTTGGTCCCTACCATTTGTCCATTCCAGACTATCGCACCCTATAGAGGAGAAAAATAATATGCATCGCACCCTGTACATTGGGAAGGTGATATGCATCGCACCCCCTGCATGGAGCTTTCAGTATGGTCCAGTTTTGACCATTTATGAGCAGTTTTCAGTGGAGAACTTCTGCGAGATGATGTAATCAGTTGACCTTGTTCCTTTAGGCAGTGAAGCAACCCTTTTAGGGACTTAAGAGCCCTCAGTTTATGGACATTTGTAATTGGGGTTGAAGTGCCCAAAAATGTCTATAACAGAAGGGTGTGCCCTTGGCAAAAATCCTAGAGAAATGTTTCACACCGGCAAGACCCACAAAGCATCCTCTCCTCTAGATTTGATCCATAGTGATCTCATGGGGCCTTTTCCTCATCCTTCCATCAACAAAGCAAGATATGTGCTTACATTTATTGATGATTTCTCATGGTATACTTGGGTGAATCTTCTTAGGACCAAACATGAAGTTTTTGCGCACTTTGAAGATTTCAAAGCATTAGTTGAGACACAGTCAGAGAGAAAGATCAAAGCCCTCCATATAGACAATGGGGAGAAATATGTTAACACAGCACTTCAAAACCTTTTCCTTGAGTCTGATATAGAGTTGCAACACACAGTTCCATACACTCCATAGCAGAATGAAGTTGTTGAGAGAAAGAACTGATCTCTCAAAGAGATGGCTTCCTGCATGCTGCATGCTAAGTCACTACCTCATAAGCTATGGGTTGAAGCACTTAATTGTTCTAGCTACATCTAGAATATATCTCCTCATAGATCTATCAAGGATTAGACCCCCATTAAGGCTTGTAGCGGCACTAAACCTGAGGACACCGACTTTCGTGTTTTCTGCTCCCAAGCATGGGCAAGGATCCCCTCTAAAAAGAGGAAAGCTCTTCATCAACAGAGCATTGAGTGCATCTTTGTTGGATACCCTAATGGTGTGAAGGGATACCGACTCTTGATTTACTCTATGGAAAAGCTCATCATTGAGTGAAGTTTCCAATTTGAGGAAAGTCTCTCACATGCACCTCAATTGCCGCATGCAGACACCTTTTATCTGCCTCATGACCAAGTTGATGACTCAGTACAGTCAGATGTAGATACAGAGCATGCAAATGCCGAGGTAAAGCATGCATATGTACAGACGGAGTCTTCAGATACAAATTGAGTGCATGCATATGATGATCCACATCTAATCCCAGATCAGGCTTCCAACAATGAATCAACTTCCCCTATCATAAATCATAGAACAAGGAGCTTAAGTGAGATATATGCACAAGACCACCCAGCTGCTAGAAATGGTCTTGTGGGTGATAATTCTGATTCACAGAGGACTAGCTCAAACTTTATTCAGCCTCCTCTTTCCCTCACTTCCATTGAATCAATGCCATCCTGGTATTGTCATTTGGTTCAGTCTTCTAATCTGCAGTCTTATGTTGTGGCTGTTGGGCATCCCTCTTGGGAGTCCACCATGGAGGAGGAGTACAACTCCCTCCTCAAGAATCAGACCTAGGATCTGGTCCCCCTTCTTTTAGGAAGGAAACTTGTCCGATGCAAATGGGTCTATAGGACCAAGAGTGCTGCATATGGGAAAATCACCAAATAAAAAGCCAGGCTAGTAGCCAAAGGCTTCTAGCAAGTGCATGGCATTCATTATGATGAGACCTTTTCTCCAGTAGCAAAGATGGATTCCATATGCCTTGCACTTGCCATTGGGGCTGCCCAGGGGTGGGAAGTACATCACATGGATGTAAAGAATGCCTTTCTTCACGGAGACCTATCTGAGGAGATCTACATGGAGCAGCCACATGGTTTCATGAAGGATTCATCTTTGGTCTGCAGACTGAAGAAGTCTCTCTATGGCCTTAAGAAGGCCCCAAGAGCTTGGTATGCGAAGATGGATTCTTTTCTCTTATCACAAAACTTTGAAAGATGTAAGTCTGATCCGAATGTTTACATGCTCAGGACACATGACTTCTTCTTATCTTGGTTTTGTATGTGGATGATCTCCTAATCACCTGTAGCTCGGCTTCAGCCATTGCTACAGTCAAAAGGACCTTGCATGATAGGTTCTTGATGATGGAAATGGGTTCATTACACCTCTTACTTGGTCTTGAGATCATCCAGGATGCCACAGGCATCAAACTTTCTTAGGCTAAGTATCCACGGGATCTCCTTGAGAGATTTCACATGACTGACTTCAAGCACCGACTGCTTTTCTATCTGGGATCCGCCTTGAGGATGGAGGTGACACTCCATTAGTTGACATTACTCTCTACCGACATCTAGTAGGGAGCTTATTGTACCTCACCCACTCCATACCAGATCTCTCATATGTAGTAGGGGCAGTTTCCAAATACATGCAGGAGCCGCATGAGCTACACTCGAAAGCTGCCAAGTGCATCCTCCGAGATGTGTAGGGCACCATCACCTTCAGGATTCACTATGCAGTAGGCACTACATTGAGTCTCCTTGGCTTCAGAGATTCTGATTGGGAAGACGACAACATTGATCGCAAGTCCACCTCCGAATATTCACTCAGTCTAGGGTCTGGCCCTATCTGTTGGTTGAGAAAGAAGCATGCTACTATTGCTCTCTCTTCAACTGAGACCTGTAGGTTTTAACCCCATATAGAAATTACCTGCACACGAATTCTTAAACAAAAAAAATAAACAATGCGAGAGCATAACACCTAAAACACATATATATAGAGATTTTCCCCTCGATCCCAAAACCAAGACTACCAGCTTGATTTTTCATTATATTCCTTTCAATGTTACAATACATATTTATACATGTTGAAGCATCCAATACCATGGACTGAAAACCATAGGTGGGTTCGCCCAACCTAATATAGGGTCCATTTTTTTTTTCCCGGGGTGCTACCCCAAACCCCATTGGGGGGGCTACCCCCCCCGTCCTCAAACCACCTGGACAGGGGGTGTTGTCGCCCTCCCTCTAACCCCCTGGTTCACTACGTGGGTTAGTCGTGTAAAAAATATAACACAACCCAACATTCTCCCACTTGTTGTTTTCTTTCCACAGGGGGCCACAGGAGATCTTAGTCGTTCTTCCAGCCCTGAAATGCCCATTGTTTCTCTACACCTGGAGAACTTCTCAAAGCTCATAGATTTTGTCAATGCATCTGCAGTATTCTTCGAAGTGTCCACCTTTACCAGCAACACCTTTTTGTCTTCTATCATATCCCTCACAAAGTGATACTAAACATCAATGTGCTTTGTCTTTGAATGATAAGCAGGGTTCTTTACCAAGAAAATTGCACTTTGGCTGTCACAGTCTATCCTTATAGCTCCCTGTACTAACCCCATACTTGAACACAATCTTTGCAACCAAACTACTTCCTTGCTTAAATGAGTGGCTGCCATGTATTCTGACTCTATAGTTGATAGTGCCACTATAGATTGTTTCTTACTCATCCAACTAATTGCACCTCCAAATAGGTTAAACACATACCCACTTGTAGATCTTCTCTAATCCAAATCTCCAGCCCAGTCTACATCAACAAGGCCACGAATATCCAACACTTTGTCGAATCCTGGTCTTCCTTGGTAGCACAAACCATAATCACTAGTGCCACACAAATAACGGAAAACCCGCTTCACTGTTGTCTAGTGCTCCTTCCCTAGTTTTGACATAAACCTGCTCAATGCTCCCACTACATGTGCAATGTCTAGACTAGTACAAACCATTGCATACATCAGGCGATAGACTACACTTGCATATGGAACACGGGACACATCCTCTTCTTCTTCTTATGTCTTGGGACACTATTCAGCAGATAACTTTACACCTACAGGAATAGGAACCTTCACCAGTTTACTATCCTGCATATTAAACCTCTGCAATATTGTCTCGACATGCTTCCTCTGGTTTAACCAGAGCTTCCTCTTTGCCCGATCTCTTTTAATTTCCATGCCCAAAATATAGTTTGCAACACCAAGATCTTTCATGTCGAATTTGGAGGACAATTAGGTATTCAAATCCTGGATAATTTCTTTGTCATTTCCAACCAACAACATATCATCCACATACAAGACCAGATAAATAATATGGTCACCAATTAATTAAAAGACACACAGTGATCTGCTTTGCTTCTTGTCAAGCCAAGTCCCCGTATAAATGTATCAAATTTCTGATACCATATCCTTGGTGACTGTTTTAACCCATACAGAGACTTCTTTAACTTGCATACCAGTTCTTTCTTACCCTTCACCGCAAATCCTTCAGCTTGATTCATGTAGATCTCCTCTTCTAGATCCCCGTGAAGAAACGTTGTCTTCACATCCATGTGTTCTACCTCAAAATCAAAAGCAACAAAAACAAATAAAAGTAATCTAATAGAAGTTACCTTGGCAACAGGAGAGAAAATATCACCAAAATCAATTCCCAGTAGCTGGGAATAACCTTTTGCTACCAACCGAGCTTTATATTTCTCCACCTTTCCTTCTCCATTTGTCTTCTTCTTGAACACCCATTTGCTACCAATGGGTTTAATTCCAGCCAGCAACTCCACCAGATCCCAAGCCTCATTTTTGTGCAAGGATGCCATTCCATCAACCATGGCCTCTTTCTAGAGTTTTCCATCCTCTGAATCTACTTCTTCCTTCGTAGTTTTGGGATCATCATTAGTAGTGGATAAAACAAAATTTGAATAGAAAGCAGATGGACTATACCATCCTCGCTGCCTTCTTTCTCGAACTGATCTTCTTACACCCATAGTTTGTGGCTCTTCATCTTCTGATTCCTCCTCTGTTGTAGAGTCTGATTCTTCCTCCTTTAGCTCAAGCTCTATCTTCTCAGGTTCCTTTGGTTGGAATTCATGTTTAATACATCTTTCACCTCTTCAAACACCACATATCGGTTGAACACAACCTCCTTATTGTTGGGTTCCAAAGCTTATAACCCTTTAAACCATCCTTATACCCAATAAAGATGCACTTTTCAGATTTACTATCCAACTTGGTCAGTTTCTCCTTTGGAACATGTACATATGCATCACATCCAAATACCCTCAGATTTGAAAGAGAGGGTTTCTTACCAGTCCATACCTCTTGTGGACTCTTATCCTCCAACGCTGATGAAGGTGATCTGTTGACCAGGTAACATGCTGTCTCCACAGCCTCTACCCAGAATTCTTGTCCTAACCCAACACCACTGCGCATCCTTCTTTTCCTTTCCATCAACGTCTTGTTCATTCTTTATGCAACTCCATTTTTCTGAGGTGTATATGGAGTAGTCTTCTGCCATGCTATACCACACTTCTTACAGAATTCTTCAAATTCCCTACTGCAAAACTCTCCACCATTATCTATCCTCAACACCTTTATCTTCTTCTCTATCTAGTTTTCCACCAGAGCCTTAACTTCTTTCAACTTGTCAAAGACTTCAGATTTCTTCTTAAGTAAATATATCCATGTATTCCTTGAGAAGTCATCTATATATGATACATAGTACACAGACTTACCCAGTGATGGAACCTTCACAAGTCCAAACACATCACTATGTACAAGCTCTAATATATGTTTCGCCCTCTTACCACCAGAGGGGAAACTCACCTGATTTTGCTTCCCATATACACAATTTTCACAGAATTCAAAATCCAAAGAGCTATTACTCATACCTTCTACCATGCCTTTACCATGAAGTATTCGAAGGCCCTTCTCTCCACTATGTCCAAGCCTTTGATGCCACAACATGGTCTTCTCTCTAGAGACTACTAGATTTTCTGCTCCACCTTCAGGAACCACAGAATTGTTGCACCCATCAACAATAATGTTACCTTGTAGCTTGTACAGAGTTCCAGTCTGAACTTCCCACATCAATACCAATTCTCCTTGAACAATCTTGCAAGTATCCTTCTCGAACACTGTTTTTACACCTACATCATCCAACTTGCTTATAGAAATCAGATTTCTAGCTAATGCAGGAATATGCAGAACACCCAGAAGTGTTCTAACCCTTCCACCTTGCAACTTCAACTTTAATTTACCATGACCAATGATTCTAGCCTTCCTATCATCCCATAAGAAGACATTACCACCAACATATTTATCATATTCGTAGAACCACTCTCTATGGGGAGTGAAGTGAAAGGATGCACCTGAGTCAATCAACCATGCCTCATGATCTACATGTGTACTTGAAGAAGTCAAGTACACATCCCCACCTTCATCTGAGGTGGTTTTTGCCCCTGTAGAAGGAGCATCATCAGATCCCTTTCCTTTATCAGGAGCTTTAAATTTACAATCCCTTTTGTAATGCCCTTCCTTTCCACATTTCCAGTACACCACCTTTACAGGTTTTCCTAGAAATTTAGCTCTCCCTCTAGATTTAGATCTCCCACTCGATGACTTATTTTTGTTTTTGTTTTGGGAGCGTCCTCATACAGACAATGAATCGCCATTCTAGCTCTCCATATTTCTCCATCTCATCTCCTCTGTCAACAAGGATGAGACTATTTCATCAAACTGCAAGGCAGTTACATTGCTACTTATTACAATAACCAAACTATCCCACAAATCTAGTAGAGAACACAACAAACTGATGCACTTATCTTCATCTAAAATTTTAATATCAACAGACGCTAACTAACTTACAACAGTATTAAATGCGTTCAGATGCTCTGTCACCGAGTCTCCATCTTTCATCCTCAGGTTATACAGCTTTTTCCACAGGAACAATTTATTCACCAGAGACTTAGATTGGTACAAAGTCCCTAACTTGTCCCACAAAGCCTTCACCGTAGCTTCCCCTAATACATTCAACAATATTGAATCTGAGACACACAATGTATTGTGCTCTTTGCCTTCTGATTCAACTTCTTCCATTCTTCATTAGACACTCCCATTGGTTTAGTACCTAGATCTACCACGATCCACTTATTTTTATCCACCAACAAATCCTCCACCTTGAGTTTCCACAACTCAAAACTCTGACCATTAAATTTCTTAATCTCTATCTTTCCGCTGCTCACCATCTTCTTCCACCACTAGAATCTATCTCATAGATCTCCCACTGAATAGGGTCTACCACAGGCCCGAGCGAAACCCCACAGTAACAAAGGCATCCCCTTGAAGCCAAAAACAACTCTGATACCAAATGTAGGTTTTAACCCCATACAGAAATTACCTGCACATGAATTCTGAAACATAGAAAATAAACAATGCGAGCGCATCATGCCTAAAACACATATACATAGATATTTTCCCCTCTATCCCAAAAATGGGACTACCAACTTGATTTTTCATTATATTCCTTTCAATATTACAATACATATTTATACGTGCTGAAGCATCTAATACCATGGACCGAAACCATAGGTAGGTTCGCCCAACCTAATATAGGGTCCAAAAAAGAAAAATTTCCCAGGGCGTTGCTCTGGACCCTATGAAAGGGGGCTACCCGCCCCCCTCAACCCCCTGCTGTGCAATTGGCGTAACAAAGGTGGGGCTCCCCCCCCCTCTAACCCCCCAGTTCACTATGTGGGTTAGTCGCGGAAAGAATATAACACAACCCAACAAGGCTGAGTACAGAGGAGTAGTCAACATCACTATTCAGGCTCTGTGGCCACAACACTTCCTCACTGAGTTGGGCATCCAGTTCCACTAGCCCATTGTCATCTAGTGTGATAACCAGAGCACTCTCAAATTTTGCAGGGATCCAGTACAGTGACAGCAGACGAAGCACATAGATATCAATATGCACTACATCAGAGACTTAGTACATGATCAGGTCAATGATTTGCAGTTCTTTCCTTTAGCAAAATAAAATGCAGACATCTTCACCAAGACATTCACTGAGCAGAAGTTTCACTCTCTGGGCGATCGTCTCGGAGTTAAGGACACAGTTGCTTAGCAACTGTCTTTTCTTCCTCTTTTCTTTTGATTAGATTGTATTTTGAGGGGGTTTTTTCCCACGAGATTTTCCCTCTTTCCTCAATTTTATTACAAGTTGCATTGTATTTTGGGTGGCCTTTGGCCTTATTTTCCAGGGACCATTTTCTATTTTTCCCCATAGTGGCGTTTAGGGGGGGTGTTGGAGGTACTACACACCTAGGACCTTCATTACTGGCACATGCGGACACTTAGTTAGAGCATTCACTGCCATGCAAGGCTTCAACATTGGAATCTTCACCATATTGGCACCTTTGACTGTCGATGCATGCATGGGACTACATGCAAGATCCTTTCTGCATGATTTACTCCCTAATTTTCTCCTCCTTTCACTCCGGAACTGGCTAGTTCTCTCTGGAACTTGTTGTAGGTGTCAAGTCCTCTCATTGATCACCACTATGGCACATTACCTTGGGATCTTCAACCAGTGATGCTATATCATGAGCATTGTAACCTATTTTCTAATCAATGTAATTATTTTTGTTATTTCGATTTTCTTTTAGTGTTTTTTCTTTGCAAAGCTGTGTGTTCAACCTTTACTAGCTAGATTCATTCGTGGAGGTTTTCTAACACATTTACTAGTTTCATTAAAATTATTAATTAACCATTAACTTAGGCTCTACTAAAATGCCCAATAATGAGTTCCGTGTATATTCATTGTCAAAGAGCAAGAAAGTGATTCAAGTTCCATAAACATCCATGAATAATGCAATGAATATTCAATAAAAATGGGTGTTCATATGACATATAACAATTTAACATCCTCACCATACTTAATGTCTATTGAATTCAAAGAAAGACATTTGATGTTCAATAGTTGTCACAGTAAGAAAGGAAATTTTTTTTGCCACCTTTCTGTGTTTGAATGGCAGACAAAAAAGTGCAAAGAAAGGGACATCGTTTATTGGACATTAGTATGAAATTTGACCCATTCATGTACATGGAAGTCACATGTTTCTTCTCTCCTTGATAGAATTCACTAGAAAATTCAATAATATCACATATGCTAGCATGTTACCTATTGTCTTTCCTTCTTGCCAAGCCCATTGTTTAATCTTGTCTTTTAGGCTAATACATTACTTGTTGAACAACTAAGGCTTGAACCTCAGAATCTCTCGCTACCAAATTCTTTGCTATCAAGGCAATATGTGGGTTAATGGAATTTCCATTATAAATAAGGATACATTGTTTGGTTATAAATTTGTTTTAAGGAAAACATTTTTAATTATCAAAATTTATGTGTTGGAGGAAAATTGAATTTTTCAAGGCGATATGTGTCATTGCAATCAAGGCGATATGTGTCATTGCAATCAGAATTCCATGGAAAGCATGGAACAGTACTGAAGAACGTAAGTTAGTAAGCACGTCAATTTAGGAAGATCTCTCTTCTCCCCCATTTTGTTCCCTCAACACAAATGATGGTGCGATATGCTTGATTATTTTCCTCTCATTAAATTTTTTGAGTTTCAACTGAATATCTAACGTTAATTAGAATATATGCATTATGTTCATGTTATTTCTCTACATATTTACTACATTTCGCATTTATATGATTATCTAGGTCTAAGAAAGGTTTGTCATTCACTTTGTGTGTAGCTCTAAAGAAAATTTTAGAACTATAAGGATACACTTGGATTGCACGTAGCATATACAGAGGGATTATCCATCTTCTCAAAAGTATTTTTCCATTATTTGAGATTACATAGTTACGTAGTATAACTATTTTATTCTACAAAGTAATGCTTGTTCTTTTTCTCGACAACTCTCTAAAATAAGCATTCACATAGTATACCAAATTATGTTAGAGAGAGTGTTTGTCACATATTGATCCAAACATATTCATGCCAAAATATTAATGATTCATGTTATTGATATTGAATAATTTACAAAACCCAACTCATTGCTTTTGTAATATTTTATCTGGCATGATACACAAATTCAAGAAAATGGTATATTCATGGAATGGCCTTCTTGGATATATATATGGAGAAGGTCAAACTTGGGATCGAATTATGCTGATATGTGAGATCCTCTCCATTGCTTCATAAATCTACATGTTCACATACAACCTCACATAAAATTTAAGTGGATGGCCTTGATCTTGTTAAAGGTTCAATATGCAAGGGTGTTCATATTAAGATTTACAAAGCCCATGTTCAATCCACCTGGTCGAAGCGTCACGAGTCACTTTCTTCCAAACATTAACATTGCTCATAGTTATATAAAAATACATGGATGAGCTCATCGAACACCCAAGGGAGACTAAAGTTTATTTACCTTGGAAGATTAGGGTCCCTCTCCCAAATTGGGAATTGTTTCCACTTAACATGGTATTGAGATAGATCATCATATTTACGAGAATAAAGAAACATATGAAATATGCTGCTTAGAGCCTCATACTAAGGACCTTTTTGTATCTATAAACTCTCCCTATTATGAGATTAGTGGAAAATTGTTTTTCCACTTGTAATATTCATTTGGTTATATTTAGATATTCATGGATTATCAAGACCAAAGATAGTTGGACAACTTCCTCCAAGGATGTTTCATCTTTGTTGATGACTTACCAAAAGCTAGTTCCCCAAACTGTTAGAAAAAATTTAGGAAATTTAATTTTCGCAAAGGGGTAGAGAGTTATGACTCTCGCGAAGCTACTTTCACATAGCTAGCTTCACGCACCGCGGAACTGATTTTGTGCAGCTACCTTTGCGCACCGCAGAGCTCATTTCGGGCACTGCGAAGCTATTTCACAGACTTAATTAATAATATTCACTCACGGCAAAAATAACAAAGTAGGTTTGGAGAAACACACTAAAACTTAGTATTGAGTTCTTAAACATGAAAATACATTTACATGAGACTGCCTCTCATTCACCAAGTAAAACAAAGGTTTTACAGTGATTTATAGTTACGTGAAATAACTAAAACAAGGTGTTGTTTTCACGTGCCCACCAAAATTTGCTCCACCATTTTCTCCTGAGAGACTTGCGCTCTCCTTTTATCTAACTCTCTTACTCTCTAACCTATCAAAATGAAGTTTACATTCATATTTAACTCAACATACAATTTTACATTTAATTGATGACAGATAAAAAATAATTAATATGATGTTGTTGTTGAGTGGGATCAGAATCACGCAGGTGTTTCTGGAGTGTGGGCAATAGTCGCTGAATGAATGCTTGCCCATATCTATTTACCAAAGTACATTGACTGCTTTAAATTCCTTGCTACGTTTCCAAATGGTTCACGCCTGGCTTTAGTCCTTCTATCTTCAAACAGAGACGCAACCTCCAAAAATACGTTTGACAAGTATCGCTGCTATCGAGCTATTTATTGTGGTGTTTGGGATTATTATTTCCAACACTCCCCCTTAATAATAATTTCCACCATTGACAATTCCCAAATAGAATCTGAGATAAACAAAAATTTCGCCTGCCAATGGCTTTGTGAAAATATCAGCAAATTGTTCATGTGACCTGCAATGCTGCAACCCAATTTCATCATTGTTAATAAACTGTCTAATGAAATGATATTTAGCATCAATATGCTTGGTCCTTTTGTGGAAGACATAATTCTTTGACAATGCAATCGCTGAGGTGTTGTCACATAAAATCGTTGTCACTCCCTCTTGGTCATGACGAAGATCCCTCAACATCCTTCTCATCCAAACTGCCTAACACGTTGTTAAGACATATTCAGCTTCTGCTGTTGATAGTGACACGTTGTTAAGACATATTCAGCTTCTGTTGTTGACAGTGACACTATTGGTTGCCTCTTGGAGGCCCATGAAATGGCTTTGGAACCCAAATGAAAAACATATCCTGACGTGCTCTTTCTGTCATCAACACTGCCTTCCCAATCACTGTCAGTGTAACCAACCAGCCTGAAATCACTTGTTGTTGTCTACAAAATTCCATATTGTTTTGTCCCATTGACATACCTTAGAATCCTTTTCGTTACTTTCCAATGTGTCTCCTTGGGTGTCTCCATGAACCTTGACACCAAACTTACTACATACATCATATCCAGCCTAGTGGCGGTAAAATACATCAAGCTGCCTATCATTCTTTTGTATAATGTCGGATTGACATTGTTGCTCTAATCTTCTTTGCTCAACTTCAACCCTATGACAGTTGGAGTTGGTGCGGACTTGCTGTTCTGCATTTTAAACATCTCCAAAATTTCTTCCACGTACATTTATTGAGAGATAAAAAATCCATTTTATGTTTGCTTCACTTTTATGACAAAAAAATATATTAACATTCCCAAGTGAGTCATTTCAAATTCACTCTTCATGACTTGTTTGAAATCAATGATGAGGAAATCATCACTGCTCATCGACATATAAGACAATAATGAGAATCTTACCTTCACTCTCTTTGATGTAGAGAGTAGGCTCACCATCACATTTGTCAAAACTATTGTCCAGCAAGTAAGCATTTATCATGCTTTACCATGCATGTGATGATTGCTTCAAGCCATAAAGAGCTTTCCTCAACCGATATACTTTGTCTTCTTGGCCTTCAATATCATAACTAGGTGGTTGCACGACATACACTTCCTCTTTCAGCACTCCATTCAAGAACGTTGATTTTACGTCCATTCGATACACTCTCCATTTGTATTGCATGGTAATTGCCACAACTGCGTGCACTGTCTCTATCCACGCGACTGACGCGAACGTCTCTGCATAATCTCTTCCATATTGTTGCTTGTATTCTTTGAAAACTAGCCTTGCTTTGTGCCTTTCAATCTTTCCCTCAATGTTTCTTTTGGTCTTATAGATCCACTTCACTTGAATAACATGTTTTCCTTTCGGAAGGCTCACTAACTCCCATGTGTCATTCCTCTCTATTGCTTCTATTTCTTCCTCCATTACCGCAACCCATTTTTGTTCTTTGACTACATCTTTAAAGTGGATTGGGTCATCTACATGAAAAAATAATGCAAATAAGGAACTCAGACCTATGCTACTATCAACTTCATCTTGCTCATAAATTTCATTTAAATTTCTGAACTTTGGTCTTCTTGTGCTTGTCAAAGATGGGCTTGACATGTCATTTGGTGTCACGCTTCGCGGTGTGCTTGGAGAAGCACTTGCTTGGCTGTGTGAAGCTATCCTATTATTTGTTGATGTTGTTGATTGCTGCCTGCTTTGTTGCGCTTGAATAGGAGTAGAGGGAGTCACTGTTGCAGAATTACTTGCTGCTGTTAATTCCTCTTTGTCCTCATGTGGTATGCATGCTTTGACATTGAATGTCTTTTCTAAACTTCCATCCCATGCTTCCTCTTGTATAAATTGCACATCTCTGCTGATTATGAATTTCTTGGTTAATGGATTGTAGAGTTTGTATGCATTGGATTCATCACTGTATCCAACAAATATGCATTTCTCCCCCTTGTTGTGCAACTTCTTTCTCAACTCATCCAGGACATATGCATAAGCCACACATCCAAAAACTCTCATGTGAGTGACACTATGCTTTCTTCCACTCCATGCTTCTTCAGGAACTATGTTCTGGATGCTTTTGGTTGGACATCTATTCAAGATATATGCTACATAAGCGACAACTTCAGCCCAATAATCATTTGGCAAATGCTTTGCCTTCAACATACTCCTTGCCATTTCCATAATGGTCCTATGCTTTCTTTCTGCCACACCATTTTGCTGTGGTGTATATCTTGTTGTAAATTGCTTGTGAATTCCATGCTCCCTAGAAAATCGAAGGAAGTCATTTGAGATGTATTCTCCACCTCTGTCAGTCCTAAGGACTTTGATGTAGTGTCCACTTTGCTTCTCAACAAGAGCCTTGTATTGGCAAAAGCGCTCAAACACTTCACTTTTTTGTTTTAGCAGATAGACCCATGTCTTCCATGGCTGCCACCAATTGATGGTGTCTGCATTGGTCCACATAAATTTAAGTGGACAATCTCCAAATGTGCCTTGGCCCTCACTGACTTTCCTGCTGGAAATGTCTCTCTATGTTGCCTGCCCAAGATACATCCTTCACATATGTTGTCTAGTTTTTCTATGAGTGGTAAACCCTTCACCATGTCTTTCCTAAGCAGAAAATTCAAACCTCCAAAGTTGAGATGTCCAAATCTCAAGTGCCATAACCAATTTTCATCTTTTACCTCTACTTGAAAGTTTACTTATGTGGTAGTTGCCTCTTTTATTCCATCTTCTTGTGAGTTCATAGATAGTTGTGCTTGTGCACCTTATTTCTACAAATCAGATATTATTTTTAGGGAAAACATTCTATTGTTTGTCATCTAAACCTTTGCAATCAACTGTCTTCTTGGAGGCCTATCTAAAATTATGCACACATCATTTTTTAAGAATACATTATAGCCTTTCTACATGAGTTGTCCAACGCTGATGAGATTATATTTCAGATTGAGGACAAATTAAACATCTGAGATGTATTTCTTCTCCCCCTTCTTTGTTAGGATATTAACTCTTCCTTTTCCCATGACAGAGACTTTGCTATCAGTCCCTAGTGTCACTTCAGATTTCACACTTTCATCTAGATCAGAAAAAATTTCTATGTTTCTTGACATGTGGTTGCTACACCCTAAATCTAGATACCATATATCACTTTGTTTTTCTTGTGCTACATTACAAGCCAAAAACATGTTATCATGGTTCTGATTTCTCTTGTCAAATTTACACTTGGTTTGTTACTAATATCATATTGCTTGTTTCTACATTCATTTGCATAATGACCATACTTCTTATAGTAATGACATTGAACTTGAGATTTATCATACCTCTGACCTTCTTCTTGATTTTGGCTTGGGCCTTGACTTAGATTTTGATTGTTGACTCTTCCATTTGAGCTTGAATGGCTGCTTCTTCTACCTTTGTGTGGGCTTCTTCCTCTTCCTCTAGCATATGATCTTCCTCTGCCTCGACCTTGACCAAATGATACTTGTGTCTTGAAGGCATGCTCCAATGAGGAACTTGCTGCTCTATTCAATCTATGTTCATGAGAAATCAATGATGCATTAAGCTCATCCACTGATAATTGTGAGAGCTCCTTTGTCTCTTCTATGGCCACAACAGTGGCCTCAAACCTTGTTGGAAAATTTCTCAAAACATTCTCAACTATTCTTCTTTCCTCAAGTGTCTCACCCTGAGATCTGATTTGAGTAACCACCATCCACTTACATGTGTAAAAAACAAGTCTATATTCTCAGACTCTTTCATACAAAGTGTTTCAAAATCTCTCCTCAACATTTGCAACTTTGTTGTCTTAATTTTTTCCATGCCTTGGTAGGTTGTCTCGAGGGTGTCCCATGCTTGCTTGGACTTCGTTGTTGTTGCAACCCTTGGGAAAATACTTTCATGAATGGCTTGGAAAATATAAAACAGGGCTTTTGAATACTTCTTCCTGTTGTCCCTTAACAAAGCTTTTTCTTGTTTAGATAAGGCATTGTATGCTGTTGCATCTACTCGTTCTTGAAAACCATTCTTCACCAAATCCCAAATGTCTTGAGAATAAAACAGGGCCTTCATTGTAATAGCCCAATAATCATAATTTTTGCCATCAAAGGGAGGTATTTGAGGATTACTCAAGCTTGTGCTTGTTGTTTCGACTTCTGAGCGTAAAAAAAAAACTTTCTACCTGTTGGTAAATATGCTAAAAATAATCTCCCCTCAAAATAATTCTTACTACTAGTAAAAATACTTGTTTTTACACTAACAATATTTAACCTACTACGATATCATGTTAGAAAAAAATTACGAAATTTAATTTTTGCACAGGGGTAGAGAGCTATGACTCTCGCGAAGCTACTTTTGCGCAGCTAGCTTCGTGCACCACCGAGCTGATTTCGCGCAACTAACCACTAACAATATTTAACCCGCTCCGATACCATGTTAGAAAAAATTTAGGAAATTTAATTTTTGGAGAGGGGCAGAGAGCTATGACTCTTGCGAAGCTACTTTCGCGCATCTAGCTTCGCGCACTACGGAGCTAATTTCAGAGTTGATTTTGCGCAGCTAGCTTTGCATACCACGGAGCTAATTTCGCGCAGCTAGCTACCTTCTCGCACCATGGAGCTATTTCACAGACTTAATGACTAATATTCACTCACGAAAAAAATAACAAAGTAGGTTTGGAGCAACACACTAAAACGCCCATCAAAATTTGATCCACCATTTTCTCCATACTTGCGCTCTCTTTTTCTCTAACTCTCTTACTCTCTAACCTATCAAACTGAATTTTACATTGATGTTGTTGTTGAGTGTGATCAGAATCGCGCAGGTGTTTCTGGAGTGTGGGAAAATAGTCCCTAAATGTATGCTTGCCCATATATATTTACCAAAGTACATTGACTGCTATAAATTCCTTGTTGCGTTTCGGAATGGTTCACACCTAACTTTAATCCTTCCATCTTCAAACAGAGACACAACCTGCAAAAATACATCTAACAAGAATGGACGCTGTCAGGCTGTTTATTACAATGGTTGGGATTATTATTTCCAACACAAATTACATGTAACAAGTTAATTACCTCTTACTTTGTGTGTTCTAACACTAGTATGAAGATTCCCAATAGCCAACTTCCAAGCTCTCACGGCATACCTATAAGACATCAAAGAGATAATGACCCACAAAGCCTCAAACCAATGAGACATTTCTTTGTGGTCTTGAAAGCTATAAATACTTCTCTATAGCAATAAGTATCATCCAAAAAATTCCTTAATTTTTTAGCTACTTAATTGTTCTCCATCCTATTACACTATTATTTCAAATTATTTTTTATTTTCACTTATTTTAAATTCTTTCTCTTTCTTCTAAATATTCATTTAACTTATTTTCTCCTTCATTTTCTCTTTTTAATTTATTGTAATATTTATTTTTCCAAAATTTAATAATAAGATTTAATAAAAAATAATATCTTAAATTAAACTAAAATGAAATAAATTAATCAATGTATAAAACCTTCTCTTTTTATAAGAATTTTAACTCAAATTTGATAAGATTTATATCAGAACTCTGCATTATATTCATATCCAAAATTTGTATAAAAAAATAGATACTAATAAATTTTGATTTATTCTATTACAATTTAAATTAAAAAATAAATAAAATGAATTAACACAAAGTCACTTATCACAATCGACTATAAGAAACAAAGGTTACCCAATATTTTCCGTGTGTGAGTCCAGCCGCTTCATCCTTTTTATACGAAGGGAAAAAGAACTTTGAGAAGAGTAAGACTCAAGCACGTGAAAAAAGACAAAACGAGAAAAAGACCATATCTAAACAAGGGCTGCAAGCAGTGGCAGTCCCTCCCCTCCCTATTTGACAGGAGAATCTGAGAAGGCCGAGTGAAGCAATCATTACAAGTCTGCATTATAAATTTCAAGGGATGTCTTTAAAGATTGTAAATAAAGAAGTAATTCGGAAAATATATAATCAAAGATAGTGAATTGCATGCATTATTTTTAATGCAAATTGTAAATTTCAAGGGATGTCTTTAAATATGGTAAATAAAGAAGTCATTCATATTTATATAGGAAAATTGCATCCATTATCTTAAATTTACTATCATGGCGGCTTTAATTAGTACCATGCAGAAAAATTACTATGATAAAAAACAATTTTGGAACAATGAAGAGAGAAACCTTTGGTGAGACATAATCAAATAGAAGAAAAATTAATTCCTTTTAAGTGTGTACAATCCATTCACGAGATTTGAGATTAAAAAAAATCGCGAATTTATTTCAATTATGAAAACAGATTTTGTTAAATAGCACTGCATCATATATTTTGTTAAAATCATGCCATTAAATAAGTATAAAAATGCACCTACTCTTTTTACGTTTCAGTCTGAGATGTTTATAACCTAATTATTGTTTGCTGAGAAGGGAATGTGATTATCTTGATTTGTTAGGTCAACGTTGACAACTATATATTATATCTAAATTATGTATTATATATTGCTATTAACATCACTTGCCAGCCATAGTGATAGAAAATCAACTATAGAAAATCAACTAAAACTTTAGGCTCCAAACACCCACTACAATATTCAAAATATTAATATTCCTAGGTCCAACATGAAGAAAGAAGGCACGAATAAAATGTTCTCTACAAAGTTGTGCAGAGGAATTACCAATGCTGGATTTTGCATCCGGCCTTTTAATCACTAAAACTAAACCTAAAATATTGGGCTGGAAAGACACCCTGATCTCGAATGCCCTTATCTTTGATATTATTCAATCAATAAAATGCCTGAACTTTCTTCTTTGAGAGGCCAAATTCTTTAATCGTAAAAAGCGAAAATAAGAATCCGAAGAAATAAAAAACAACTTTCATTCAAGTGAAAATGTACAATCTACAATGAACCAACAACTCTATAAGCAAAATATAAAATTGTGTTTTAACATTTGCAGGTGCCTTAGGTCTTTCCATTTACTTAAACCTTAAGTTTAGTGAAAAAAATATCAATAAACTGCTACTCATCGGAAAAAATAATTTTATAAATGTAGAGGACTTCACGGCAATACTACACCCACTGTATCTCTTTTATAAATGTAGAGGACTTCACGGCAATACTACACCCACTATATCTCTAACGCAGTTTGCCCAAAATATATCGCCAATATTATTGAATTGAGTACAAACGGATCTGTCAAACACAAAAACCTTCCAAACCCTTGCATGCCTTCCAAAATAGCTATGCACCTATGAAATTTTACTGGGCATGTGTTGAGATTACATAATAGGCTTGCATGGCAAGTTAAGGGGAATGTGCTCAGAAGTTTCAACGATAAGCACCATCTTTACGAGCCCTAATAGATGAGATGTTGGGATAAATGGTTCTCGGATTTTTCTAGCTCTTAGTTTCTACTTATTAACTAACACAATGTTTCTTTGCATTCATAAATTGTTGTCATTTGATTTAGCTAGCATCGGTCAGTGATCTCAACACGTCTCACATTGACGGTTATAAAGTGAGATTAAATAAAAGATTCATGGTTTTAACGCTCACTATTCATATGGCCAGGGCCATAGTATCTGTTTTGGACATTGGAAAGAAAACCAATTGCGGACCTTACTAATTGAATGCTTTAAAGCAGCTTTCAATTAGATAGACAAAGTAATGAGTGAGAATATGATTCATTAATTGAGAGTAATGTTTACAAATCGAAAGCTAGAGCTCAAAAGGTTATTCCCTTCTAGCTAATAAAAGTTAGGTTTTTTTATATTATTGGTAACTAATTAGAGAAAGAAGAAAGCCAAAGCCACCCAAGGCTAGCCAGGGGAAGAAAGTAAGGCATAACGGGACCACTAAGGCGTAACGTATTTGAAGATGGGAATGTTCTGTCAAACGTTTCAAAAGTATGGAGAGGGAGGAAGAAAGTCAGGGCCAAGAGAGCCAGCCAAGACTATGGAGGGTTGGAATTGGAGTATGGTTATGACTTAACTCCAGGCAGGTCATCGGTAAGTCGTCCTTCTCACTCATGACCTTAGTTGATAGATTCCGAAAAAGGAACTTAGCCACAAAAGCTAACTTTTCCTTATCGACTGACGAGATATATCCCCTTCCCCTTTCAGAAGGAAGAGGTAGAATACTAACCATACCAGATGACTTACTAGCTCCTTGTAACGAAGTAACCATGCGAGGTGGTAGCCAGATTGCAAGGTACCCGCAAAAAAGTTGTTCACTTGGATGCATGCAGAAGTCACTCATGAAAACAGTCTGAGTTATAACTGTGATGTTGATTTCAAGGAATTCCCATGTCCCCATCCATAGAAGGCGGGGAAACAACCCAGGTGATGGTAGAGATAAAAAGGAGAGAAATTACCAGGCCAAGGGAATTAACTCAATTGATTTAACGACCAGGAATCAAACAATGAGAATGATCGAAACTAATATTACTGAGGCACAGTATTTGTTCCTTGACACACCGATAGCAACCCAACAATGAAATTGCAAATTAAAATTTTTAATGAAAAATTAATAAAATTACAGTAAATATAATCTCATAAAAACATAAAAGTTGTAGATTAACTATTATACGGTGTGCATGTAGCCCACTTGCTGTCTATAGCAATCCCATGTTAAGTATTCAAGGTTGGTTGAGTTGAATGAGTTTCCGCCCAATTGTTGATGGATACCGGCGGGAAATAATTGATGCAATGGTTGGTGAGTGAACCACGGCACCATTGATTTCTTGGAGAGATGTTGTTAGATATCGGGTGGAGCGAGGTCCAGGGAAAAGAGAGTCAACCTTCTTTATTTATAGCTATGAAAGGAATGAATTTCTCTTCAAGCTACGCTATTTTGTTTTCTTCATATTCATTTTCATATCCATTCAAAAATAGGTTAAGGTTGAACATGAGCTCTGGGAGAAGAAATAGTATGAGCAATCGGGGAAAATGGATAAGATTTGGGTCACATTGGCTTTACAGATATTCATTTTTTATAGAACACCAGGAAATCAACCCAATGCACCTGTCCTAATCTCGCACCTAACCTAACAAAGGGTGAGATCATCTCCTCGCAGGGGAACTTACCTCGAATTGATTTGTTTAAGGCATTTTTTTCACTGGCCTCTCAATGGAATCGCCCCAACTTAAACATGATTATCCAGCGTCCACAATCAATCCAACTTGGCCATGATTACCTTCCACAATCTATATCGTTGTTGGGGATTTTTCTGATAAAATCCCAAAACAAAAAATTCATGCACACAGAGGCAATGCTCTGTTTTCTTTTTACTCCAGGATCTTTTGCACAGAGGAGCTTTTAAAAAAAAATTACTGAACAGAGTATTGCACCACCATAAAAGATTTCATTCATTAAAATAAATTTACTGAGACATATTCATCCTCTTTGCTAAGAGGGATTTACCAAAAACAATATTTAACCAAAACTTTGTTTTCACCTGAGAATTTACTGAGTTGGGTTTACTGCTGTAAAACCCCTTTTTGCATTTACTGATGTAAAACCATTTTTACATATACTGTTGTAAAACTAACTTTTACGTATGTAGCTTCAAAAACAAGAAATTACATGTCTGCTCATTACAATGAATAAAAACTTCAGCATACAAAAATTTCATGCTCTGTTCTTTTCATTTCATGCTCTGTTCTTTTCATCGCACTGTTGTGCGTTCATTCCCTGGTTCTTCATTCGCTGCGAACCCGTTTCAGCTTCTCCCGTGTGCAATCCACTTAACATGGAGTCAACGCTCATAAAAAAAAAATCATACGATTCATATGTAATTTAATAAAAATTACATACCCCCATACTTCCGTATAAAATAGATATTACTTGCCGTAAAAAAAATAAATGCATTACCTAAAAACTATGTCATATCATTAACATAGGGTATGGGCAAAGTATTACTCCACGCATTTAATTTTGGCAGGGCTCGTATACCTTCCTTGCGATCGGACGGCGGAGGGTGGAGGACCAAATCGGACGCATATCGGATGCCAAGTTCTGACCGACATTTATCGTCCGATAAATGTCAGAGGGTGATGTCACCCCAATCCATGCGTCTGCTCCAGGTTTTATCGGAGTCGTTTGTCCGGAAACCAGCTCATGCCAAAGAGCGGTGCGATAACTTATCGGCGGTTTTGAGGTTTGCTGCTGTGGTTTCCCGCGCGTGGTTGAAATTATAATTTCAACACTCCCCTTTAATTTCAACTACTGGGCATTCGGTCATACCCAGACACTTCCCCAAAAATTCAAAGCTTTTCTGATCCAATGGCTTTGTCAAGATGTCTGCAACCTGTTCATGAGTCCTGCAATGTTTGAGGACAATTTCTCCATTGTTTACCAATTCTCTGATGTAGTGAAACCTTGTATCAATGTGTTTCATTCTCTTATGAAACACTGAATTCTTTGACAATGCAATAGCTGAGTTATTGTCACAAAAAATCACTGTCGCTTTTGCCTGCTCTTGGCCTAAGCTCCTCAACATCCTTCTCATCCAAACTGCTTGACATGATGCTGCTGTAGCTGCCACATATTCAACCTCTGCTATAGACAATGCTACAATGGACTGCTTCTTAGAAGCCCATGAAATGGCTCCTGAACCCATATGAAAAGCATAACCGGAAGTGCTCTTCCGATCATCAACACTTCCAGCCCAATCACTATCTGTGTATCCAACCAAATCTGAATGTTCTGAGACATTATATAAAATTTCAAACATTTTGGTACCTTTCACATACCTCAAAATTCTTTTTGCTGCCTGCCAATGTGCCTCCTTTGGCCTCTCCATGAATCTGGAAATTAAACTAACAGCATACATAATGTCAGGCCTAGTTGCTGTTAAATACATAAGGCTGCCTACAATACTCTTGTACAAACTAGGATCAAAATCCTTGCTGCTGTCCTCTCTGCTGAGTTTTAATCCCATTACTGTGGGAGATCGCTGCCTTGCATTCTTGCATATTAAATCTGCTCAATACTTGAATTACATATCTTGCCCGTGAGATAAAAATTCCTTTTTCATTTTGATCTTCTTCTATCCCTGAGAAGTATCTCAAGAAACCCATGTCAGTCATTTCAAATTCTTCTTTCATGACTGATTTAAAATTCTTGATGAGTTGATCATCATTACCTGTGAAAATAACATCATCAACATACAAGACAACAATTAAAATTTTACCATCTTTTTCTTTGATGTAGACGGTGGGTTCTCCTTCACACTTGTCGAATTCATTATCCAATAGATATGAATCTATTCTGCAGTACCATGCTCTTGGCGCTTGCTTCAGCCCATAAAGAGCTTTC
>APFE031372864.1:51660-69462 GCA_000404065.3 Pinus taeda
GTCCAACTCTGGGATAATCTGTTCTCTCTAGCACTCCAGCTTCAGTTCCCTTATGATCTTCTTCCTATAATCTTCTTCTTATATAATATTCTTTTATTCTCTCCAGCTTCATAATCTTCCTCTGTTCTCTCCACCTTCAATTCCCTTGTTCTCTCCAGCGTCATCTGTTCTCTCCAGCTTTAGTTCCGGTCCCTTCAGTTATGGTCCCTTCAACTTCGGTTCCATAGAAACCACAGTAACATGCAGCAACGCCACAATATACACAGTAACAACAGGTAGTAACGCCACAATAAACGCAGTAACAACAGGTGGCAACTTCAGAGAATAAGCAGCAATAGGTGGCAAGAGAGCAAGAAAGCCCATCAGTCATAGCGGAAGGATGTACCGATTCCAATAGACAATACCTGGGAGCTAGCTAGTGTACTAGTTACATTGATAGACATTGGTAGACTAATGTTACCATTAGTCTAACAAGTCCAAAACAAATGAACGAATAAATAACACAAAGCCAAGATAATATATGCCAAGGTATTACATGGTTCTAGATATTCCATCCCAACCCATAGCCTATAGGGACCCATGTTTTTATAGTGCTATAGAGACCTATGTCTCAACACATAACCTCCGAGGGCCCAAGCTATTATACGGCTCCAGGGATTCTATCTCAACCCATAGCCTCCAAGAGCCCCAAGCTATTACAGGGCTCCAGAGACTAACAACTCAACCCATAGCCTCCAAGTATTGAAATCTAATCCCCTTCTCTTCTCTTCTCTTCAGCGTTTCCTACAAGAAGCTTTTGCAGAATCTCACCTACCCTAACCATTATTTTTTTTCTTTTCCCCCCTTTTCTTCTTATGACTTATCCCCTTCTCTTCTTCTTGTCGTGTCAAACCTCTTTTTGGTCTTCTCCTCGGCCACTATTACTATTGCATCCTTCCTAGCATGCAACAAATAGTCCCCTCATAAATTGTGATCCTTTCTTTCACATGGTTTCCTCTTAAGAAACATGGGCATACATACCTCCTCTTGCCACTCATTTGGTTTCAAGAGGTCCTTTTTCTTCCAATTCCTACACCAACTAGTCTTTAATGGCTATCTTGCATTTGAGGCTTCTCCTTTGCGCAAGAAACCATGATGTCCCAAGCAAGCAACAATTTCCCCAGCTCTGGAATATGTATCCCTTCACTCAGCCCCTTTTTTTCTTGATTTTAAATATTGTGAAATATTTAAAATATATTTTAAAATTCCACTTGTATAAGGACTTGGTTGGGTTGTCACAACTAACATTTATAATCCCCTAAACAAACGTTTCATGTCTCTTTAAATGTTAAAGATTATGTGTGTATCAATTACTATATAAATCTCAAACCAAACGCTAAAAATGCATTATTCCCATGAAAAAACTATAACCCATACCCTTTTCTCTAAATTACCTTCTCAATGATCGATTTCCATGCATGTAAGGCATATTGCAAACATAAATGTCCATATTCATTTTGGAAAAATAAACTCTCTAGAAACATAGTTATATTGGACATATCAAATCAAATATATGAACTATTTAAACATATAAAAAGATAATTTTATAATGGTCAAAAAACTATCTAACATGTAAAATAGTTATAATGGCCATGTTATTCACAAAACAAAATTCTAAAAAATAAAGCAAAAAATTCAAGGAAATGCTTAACACTAATGAAAACATCGATAGCGGAAGATAGTATTTGAAAATTCAATGAAAACAATATAATAAAGTTAATGGACGCCACAACAAGAACCATATATTTCATTGTAAAGTGAAGCATCATTACATTGTTTGAGTTAATCTTATAAAGGGTTGTGTTTATAAATGAACACATGCCAACATGTCATACCCGCCAAGGTGGATGTATCATGTCAAAGATGCTAGTGACAAAGCTCACTACAGCTCGTAGGTGACTCCATAGAGTCTCTCTTCTCATTTATACTTTCATAATTTCCGTTCTAGGAAAAATGGAATAGAGAAACCTCACCTTTCATTTGTATTTTCTTTGATAGGTGTTTCCTAGAGCATATCATTGTGTTCATTATAGTTGGCATGTGAATGTATTTTGTTGTTCTCTATTTTCTACATTTTACTTGTTTCATGCATAAATAGCATATAGATAACTAACAAATTTGGAATCTAAAGAAATTTAGCCTTCATAGTACAAATTTAAATTTATTTTTATCATATCTATTGTTATGATCTATCTAGAAAAATATCCATGGTAATTTAAAAATAAGGTATCCTTCATGTAAACTTAAATTCTAGACTACCACTTCACGAGAACCTTTAAATAAGTCGTGATTGACAATATAAAAGCAACATAATACATTTTGTATGCAACTAAGGATCTAATGAAGGCATTTATAACTGACCAACCCTTTAAGGAAGAGGCACAATATGGAAACAAACACAATGTGATTAAAGGACAAGGGGGTTACAAAAAAACAATTGAACTAGTTAATCTGGCTAGTATGAGAGTAGTAGAATAATTTCTTGGGTTGTAACCTTACAAGCCAAAAAGTAGAGAAATGGTAGGTTGAAAAAATCATGTGGCTCGACCTTATGGTTTCATGCAGGGTTATGATGGGCATAGAATGAGAGAACCACCAATACAAAGGCATGATTGTGTAACAAGATACTCAAGAGGACAATTATTAGGCAAAGTAACTAAGCACTAGAGACTCACTAACTACAAAGGCAGTTACTTGATCAAAGATGGATGCTAAAGAATAATAAGTCATAATAGAACTTTTTATTCGTGTATCTTCCTATATAGTGGCTATTTTGTCTAATTTGCCTATGCTTACGACTATGTATGGTTGACACATAATAAGAATACTTCTACTCTAGTAGAGACCCATGTTGTTGTTCTACAATTTCTTAGAATAAGCAAGGATTTACCTATGCTTACCACTATTCATGGTTGACACAAAATAAGAATACTTGTACTCTAGTAGAGACCCATGTTGTTGTTTTACAATTTCTTAGAATAAGCAAGGATTTGATGGTGGGAGAGATGTTGGAAGGCCTTTCAGGCCCTTGTAATAATCATCATAGATTAGATATTAGACATTAAATAAATAGGTGAATGTATATGTAATAGAGGACGAATGTAGAAAGGAAAATTATTAAATGATAAGCTAGATTCGATACAACCATCACAACCATCTTATTATTGTATCAATACTCATGAGGATGGAATTATAACTCGGTTTCTTAACCTTCCCACAATGATCTCTTGTTTCCTCAGTTACATTTTTGTTCTTGTTTTGCTTCCCCTAATGTACTCTATATCCATGAATTCCCATGTAATAGACAAGATTAAAATAATACTCTTATTTCATAATTGAGAAAAAATCACAATGCATAGGCTTCACCTTCTAGTTAGGTTTTTCCTATATCAAGCTTTCCTAGGGTACATATTGTGATCATATTATGGATGGTGTATCATAAATGTTCTCCTTCATTTCAAATTTTTAACATATTTCACTCATTTCATGTTCAAGTAATAAATATTGAGTGTACGATTTTAGGTATAATTCTATATAGTGAAAGATAGATAAATATTATGAGATATGTTTTGATGAGCTATTCAAGTAGAATATCAATGGAAGTTTACTTATCACTCAATGGCACCTTTAGGTTTTAGAATTTTCATTGGTTAATATTTCCTAAATTTCTATAAGTATTTATTAACTTGGTCATCTTGTATCTATTTCATAAGTTGGGTCCTTTCCAAGGATTCGTGAATTCCAAAAGAAATTTGAAATTGGAGAAAAACAATATTAATATGGGAAAGAGAGATAGGAAATGCATGGCCTTACGGTAATATTTTGAGTTAAAGGTTTGAATAGTCTTCGACACCATCCTCTTTTCTCATATAAATTCTATGAAAAGTTCAAAATTTTGTAACATCTCTATTATTTTTATATAAACCATGTTATTTTTGTGCCCTTAACTTGCTTCATTATTGAACATTGTTATTTTATTTCTTCAATTTATTCCTCAAGTAACTATTAAAATGCCATTCTTCATAGTATTCTCTTTATTATATATGATACTTAGTAAATTTCATATAATCAAATCCATCTAAAACATGATGATGATGATTTAATACAATTGTTAACCACTAGCAATAACATGGATTGAATCCTAACTTCTAATGTATCAAATATTGATAAAAACAAAATTCCTTAAAATACAAATCTTTCCTCAAATTATACATAATAAAAAACATCTTCACTTTCAAAAAAAATTAAAAATTAATATAATTTATTTATAAAAATTAATATAAATTTAATTATAAAATTAAATATAAAAATTAATTATATCTTATAATCTAAAGTTTAAAAACTTAAAATCTATACGAATTGAAATTAATTTTAATAACTTCATAAATATTCTTTTGAATTCCATTGGTGTTCTCTTAGTTTACCTGCGAATTCAATTGAAGATTAAAAAAGTGTATATATAAAAATTAGTTAAAATTTCATGATGTTAAAGAAAACATAGTAGCTGAGCATTATTTCTTTACGAGAGTTAGTGATTAAAATCATTTTTTCCTTTAATTAAAATTTTAGGTGGTTTATTTTTTATATAATTAATTTAAAATAAAATAATTACTTATTATTTTTAATGTAAATATATTATGAAAAAATATTTTTTAATATAATAAATATTTAAAAAAAATTAATATACTATTTATAAACATTACAGTTACAATCCAAAAAGATTTGAAGTATTTACATTACATCTCTATATTTTGTAAAGAAGCTTAATAGAAGTATGCTACTTTCTTTATTAAGGCTTACAACAACGACCTATCGATGTAATTGTTTACATATTTGAAAATAAACATATATATAATATAATTAAACATTTTTCAAAAATAGTTCTTTAATGAGGTTGACCTCATCAGTTTATAGCTCCTAAGTTGAATTCCCCAATAACTCATAATCTGCCAAATCATAGATCTTGGGAAGTCGCACTCTTGCGCTAAATCAACAACTATACATATTAAACGTTTTAAGTATTCAAATAGTTTTTAGAGGTTATTCACTGACTTCATTATAATCATGAGAAGGATTTTCGATATTGACTAAATTTGTTGATTCTTCATGCTTTATTTTTTTTATTGTCTCTGGTGGTGCAAGCTCATATTAATAATTGTTGAAGTGCTAACGGATGGGCATTGAAATCTATATTATTGTCCTCTAATCCATATTTTACAATGAGTTCTCTTATCGTTACTCTGGTCTAATTCCATGTTGTTATATGTTGGTAGATCATTCCTTTCTACCCATTCCTTTCAAATATTCCCATATCAGTTGCTAGCACTTTGCATATCTTTCCTTATATTGTATACATAACTGTCTTCCACAACCTTGAATTACAAATATTGGGTAACATCACTATTAAAAATGAGTCATACCAACCTACATAAACTTACGTATCATATCAACATTGTATTCTCTACTAGATTCGAGAGAGATGGAAAGAGGGCTTTTTCTTTCCATTGAAAAACTATTTTTTTTTGTTATTCTTATGAATAAATAAAATAAAAAATATATTACTAATATTTCTCTATAAGATTAATATTTCTCTATAAGATTGAGGACAACACAATAATTATGCATAAAATACATCATTAGTACTTTGTGGAGGGCTTTAAAGTTCTATATTTTGTTGTTCAAAATTTTTATAATGTCTACATGTGAAGAACATAGATAATATAGACAAAAATGCACCATTACAAATTACATCAAATATTAATGAGTTGTAGACTATAATAATGTGGCTTCACCATAGATAATATAGAGAAACATACATCATTACAAATTACATCAAATATTAATGAGTTGTAGACTATAATAATGTAGAAAGACTGAGAAAGAGAATTGTTGACTATATTTTTGCATTATTTTTTCTATACTACATGTATTGGAACACTTATTGGAACGATGAGAGGTGGTCTATATGTTCTAGAGTTGTGTGCAAGGAATTAAGAATCTGACTACCTAACATATTTTCAATTAGAATATGTCCAAAGCCCTAGTGATAGAGCACTTTTTTATAACCTATCAGCACATTTGTTGAATTCCTTGTAGGTATATTACAAACAGATATCCTAGAAGTGTCCTCTAATTTCTACAATTTTGTGTTTCCATGGGAGCAAATTTAATATTTCTAACTTTGTTTCACATGTCAGCCAATCAATTACGCATTTGAATCCCCCAAGATCACGATATTTTTTATGTTTATGTGGTTTGAAGTTGTCATGAGAGTTTGAGCAGCTATGAGCTTTGCTTTGGTGTTTATTCTAGATCCAATACCAATTCTATATTGGATGGATATGTTCTCATATAGTTTAACAAGTCCCCCTCCTCCACATAGATTCCCTTTTGCAGTCCCCTCGAAGAAGCGAATTGAAGCATTTGGTGGGATCACTGGAAAATTATGTCTTCTAGGTCCCTTTATCGGGGGCTCATGGATATGGTCTCTAAATTTGAAACTATCTTATAAGATTAAGAATGTGGGCAATCTCTTTTATATTTGAAGATGATTCTATTTTAGAGGAGCCAAATCCCCCAGGCCACAAAGATAGGGAGAGGACCTAGGATTTTTGATTTCATGGCCCAAAAGAAAAGCGATTCCTCAAAGGACCATCTTATGTAAGTGCTAATGCCCATGGTCCTGAAAATAGTGTCCCAAATTCCCTATGCAATATAGCAATTTGTGAACAAGTGGGCTATAGTTTCTTCATGTTCTCGGCACAGAGTACATAGTACAACAGTTTGGTCCAATAAAATCTCTTTTTTGAAGGTTCTTGTAAGTCAAAAAAAAATTGTGGAGGGTCAGCCAAATGAAACACTTTAATTTTGGTGGGATGTGTCATTTCCATATATACTTGTTCCACCCTTCTTTATTTGATTCTACTTCTAGGTATACTATAGCTTCATATGCTAGGTGGGCTTTTACTTCATGTGAGGAAGGTTCCCAGCTCCATATTAGATGATCCTTTGAGCTGCTAAGTCTAACTCCATTTAAATTTATCTATGATATAAATTTACTCAATTCCTCGACTGGGTTACAATCCAATTCCAACTATGCTGAAGATAGCGAGTAATTGCAATCGAGTTGAAGGTAGCTTGACAAACCTAGAAGAATCTCATGATTTAATGTCATGAAGGTGGACTAGACCTTTTGAGTTGAGAATAGTGATTACTTCACGAGAGAACTTATAGACTTGATCCCCTACAATGAAGGGGTCCTTGACTAGGATAACCTATCTATCATCCCCTACTTTCCATGATAACTGGCTAAAGGGAAAGGGGAAGGATGCATTGAGGGCTTTCCAAATGATAGAGCCTCCTTTAATAAGTTTTTTTGCATTTCCTCTGATCCAATCCACGCTAGCTTTTTTTTTAAATATTTTCTTTCTATAATGTGACTCCATAATCCCTTACCAAACAAGGCTCTCCACAAATTTTTTGGAGGTAAGGCTTTGGCAAAAGAGGGAATATTTTTGAATCCCCATCCTCCAAAGTGTTTTTGAATAGATAGAGATTTAAAGTTGGCAAGTTGTAAACCTTTCTTGTTGTTTTTCCTTGTACATAAAAATATGAAAATCAATTGTCTAATGGAATTGAGAGTGGTAGAGGGCATCTTGGCTATAGATAGCCAATAAACAACGATGTTTTCCAGCACTGCTTTGTATCATTCTGCGCTATATCCAAGCATATCTGGGAACTAAATAACCAGCACCTACTAAACATGGTATTACTCAATACTTTATATGATGAAAATTTGTTATAGATTTTCCAAAGGGCACTGTGTAATACAGTTATGTTTTGGATGGGAACTCTATCCATCATCAGGGACCAAAGAAATCCATGAGCGTAAAATGGGGCTGGAATGTGTTTTATAGGAACCTTTTAGATTATGTATTCAAAATAATATTGAATTTTATCATATTTGACCAAAAGTTAGTAAAATAATGAATGATATTGGTTCATTATGGACCAAGGTTCGACCAAGAAGATTAGAAAATTAGTTATTTAATGTGAATGTGATTAAATGCGGAATGGAAGAGATAATTGAAAAAAAATTATTGAATTAAGAAAAACTTGAAGTTGGCGCCAGTTTTGGTTTTAGGGTTTCATATGGTGGTTCGCGCAAGAGGGAGCGCTTCTCCCTCCTACAATCAAGCCGTCATGGAGGGAGGCAGGGAGGCAAGAGGGAAATAGTTCAAATACCGATGGGAAAGTCTACAGAAACAAGAGGAAATGAAACAGTGGGACGCAATGAGATCCCGGATCAGGAAGAAGAACAACAAGACTCAAGTCTAGAAAGGGAGAAAGGAGGCAGTAGCAAGAAAAGACCTCAAATGAAAACTACGGGAGCATCCAAGCCCAAATCGAGCGTCATCCCCCGGGTCATATTAAGTGATCCTGCGATTCAAGCACATAGGGATGATACAAGAGAACATGTGATCATCTGCAAGTTTATGGGAATATGGCCAACAGAGACAGCTTTACACATCTGGATCAGGAGCCATTAGAAGCCCAAAGGAGAGATACATTTGCATCTGGGTTCAAAGGGCTTCTTCACAGTAGTGTTTGTGAGCCTAGAGGACAAGGACATAGTGTTTAAGGGGGGACCGTACTTCTATGCTGCAGCAGGACTTTACATGCGGCCATGGACGATGAAATTTGTCCGAGAACGGGAAACATTCACATCTGTACCGGCTTGGATCAGACTGTAATCACTACCTCTGGACTACTGGCAACTAGAGTCACTAAAAAGCATAGGCAACAAGCTGGGGAATTTTGTAAAAATATCATAAGCAACTCTCAAAGGTAAATATACCTCCTTTGCTAGAATATGTGTGGAAATGGATCTATCTGGAGCCCTCCCGGATGCAATAATCCTAGAGGTCTATGATGAGGAATGGATGCAAATGGTAGACTATGAGCACATACCTTTCAGATGCTGGAAATGTCATGAACATGGCCATCTATTCAGAGATTTCCCCACAAACTATATGGAAAATAGTGGAAAGACCCCTATGGACAAATGTCATGAGGGTTTTAACAAGGTTGGAGGAAAAGGGAAAGGGGGAAAAAGATCGCATAAGAAGACTGGTGAAGACAAACAAACAAGACACAATAGCTTCAAAATCCTCGAGGAAGTGGAGAAGAACGTAGAAACAGACCCAGTCAAGGATAACATCCCAAAGGTGCAGGATATGGAAGCTGAAATGGAGGATATCCCAGTAAATGATCGGCAAATAGAGGGACTACAAATTTGTATGGAGATTAGCAATGACCAAGATATGACCCCAAGTGAGGCAGGTATGGAGGATCATGAACTGTAGGAGATACTAGATAGAGAAAATCTAGATCTAGAGAAATTTCTGGAACATGGGAAGAACAAAGGTGTGGACTCACTACCTAAAGAAAATTATGATTGAGTCCAACGACTCTTTCTATGGAGGGCGTAATCAAAGGGAACTGCAGTCAAAAGAAACCACGAAAGCCAAGAAAAGAGTGGGGTCAAAGTGATGGAGAACCCGTAGACATCATCGCCGAAAAACTCAGGAAGGAAAAAAGGAAGGGAAAGACAAAACGAGCTGCCAACGAAATGTGGGAAACTGATGATTAACTCAGGTAAGATGAGAGATCTTACCAGCTACTATTTTACTAATCTTTCTTAATGAAGCTCACAACCTAAAATATTAGAGGGTTAGGGAGTAGAAGAAAACAAAGAAATCTCAGCAATAGATTAAAAGAGGAAAAACCTAACATGGTCTTTATTCAAGAAACAAAATGCTCAATGGAAAAAATAAGAGAAATCCATAATAAATAGTTAATTAAATATGATTATTTAGAGGTGAAAGCCATTAACTCTGCAGGAGGGATTCTAACGCTTTGGGGTCCACAGAAGCTGGATGTTGAAGCGTCCAGGAACTATCTTTCTCTGGTGTGCTAGCCTACAGGGGACAAGGAGACCTACATGATAACTAATGTGTATGGCCCTCAACAACATGTAGAGAAACTTAAACTTCTTAACTCCTTGGAAGGTCTCAGAGCACTTTATCCCAACATACCCTGGATACTAGCAGGGGATTTTAACATGATAAGATCTCTCTTAGAGAAAAAAGGAGGTACCAGACAGTTGGACAAAGAATTTGAAGCTTTCCAAGATTTCCAAATGAACATGGGACTAGTGGACACCGAAACTACAAATGGGACATTCACTTGGAATAAAAAAAGAGGTGGAGTTTCCCAAGTGGCGTCAAAACTGGATAGGTTCATCGTCTCTGAGGTTCTCATCCTCACAGGAACAGCCTTTCCAGTGTCCATTCTACCCTTTGGTGGCTCGGATCATTAGCCTGTACAACTAGAAGCTTCCTTTACGGGCGCACCGAGGAACAGTCCTTTTAGATTAAAAAATTCTTGGCTCTCTAACCCCAACTTCACCAGAAACATTGCCAATTGGTGGAAGGAGGATTTGAACATCCAGGGTACTAAGATGTACATGCTCCAGCAGAGACTAAAACACATTATATCCAAACTCAAGGATTGGAATAAAAAAGAAGTTGGTGATATCATCGAAACCGGAATGAGTACAGAGCAGAAGCTCTAGGAGGTCAATATGATCAATATCACAGAGGGCTTCAATGAGGAAAGAAAAAAACTGACTGATTCTCTGCAGGAAGAATGGGAGAAACATTGTCTACAAGAGGAAACTTTTTGGAGATAGAAATCCAGGATTCAATGGATCAAAGAGGGAGAAAGGAACACTAAGTTCTTTCACAAATCTACTATGGCTCACAAGGAACATAATAGAATCAACAAGCTAAAGGACTCTCAAGGTTCTGAACCAGTCACTGACAAGGACATGGAGTCGACCCTAGTACAACACTTCTTGGAAATTACAAAGGAGCCAATGGAAGACAGATCCAGGTTCATTGCGAATATCACTCAATACATTCCCAGGTTGGTCACCAATGAGGACAACCAAAATCTCAATAGGCCAGTCTCGGAAGAAGAGGTTAGTGAGGTGATAAAGGAGATGCAAAATGGAAAAGCACCAGGACCAGATGGCTTCAATGTTGATTTCTTCAAAGCCTGCTGGGATATAGTCAAACAGGACATACTTGAGGTAGTTGAAGACTCAAGGCAACACAAAAAGGTTCTAAAAGCACTAAACGCAACCTTTATAGCTTTAATCCCCAAAAAGGAAAACGTTGTCACCCCGGATGGGTTTAGACCCATAGCGTTATGTAATGTGGTTTACAAAATCATCTCCAAAGTAATAGCTAATAGACTCAAGCCACTGCTACCTTTTCTCATATCTGAGGATCAAACATGCTATGTGGAGAGAAGGCAGATTCTTAACAACATTATCCAAGCCCATGAGGTGGTACACTCTCTCAAACACAGCAAGAAAGCAGGTATGGTCATCCAATTAGACCTTGCGAAGGCCTATGACAAACTCAGCTGGTCTTACATCAGAGCCATTCTTAAAGCCTTTGGCTTTAACCAAGACTGGATAAGATGGGTTATGGCTTTAGTCACCATGACCAGTTTCTCCATTCTGCTTAATGGAGCTCCTTCCAATACTTTTACACCTTCCAGGGGATTCAGACAAGGTGATCCTCTCTCTCCCTTCATCTTTGTACTCATGATGGAAGGGCTTGGTAGAGCAATCAAAATGGAAAATGTTGAAGGTAGAATTCAGGGAATCAAGATCACCCCGGATGGAGAGGCGAACACTCATCAACAATTTGTGGATGACACGATGCTGCAGGGTGTACCCATAGCTAGGGAGGCTAAAGCAATCAAAGATATCTTAAATGACTTCACTATGGCAGCAGGCATAAAGGTAAGCCTAAGCAAGTCCAAGGTTTTTTTCTTTAACACTAATATTGCAATATAGAGAAATATCACTAGGATTCTGGGTTTTCAAAGGGAACAGTTACCTTCCAAATATCTAGGCGTTCCTCTTACTAACAAACCCCTGGGTAAGCATATATGGGAACCAATTTTAAACAAGCTTCAGGACAAGATCAGCAATTGGACATACAGAGCTTTAAACTTTGTAGGGCGCCTGGTGCTCACCAAGGAGGTATTGCAGGTCATTCCCATTTTTATGTTGGCAGCTATATCGGCTCCTTAGGGCATAAAGCAGCAAATAGGAAACATTCAAATGAATTTTTTGTGGGGCAGAGGGGAAAAGAAAAATAAGTGGGCTCTAGTTTCTTGGGACAAGCTCTGCAAAACCAAAAGCCATGGTGGTTTGGGTTTGGATGATCGAGAGACTCTGAGTCAGGCTTCGGGAGCCAAGCTGTGGTGGTGTTGGATCAAGGAATCGAGAGCACAATGTGCCAAGTTTTGGACTCAAAAGTACGCCAAGCACTAGAAGGAATAGGATCACATTAGATTGACAGGACAAATCAAGGGCTCATACATCTGGAACCTTGCATAGGAGAACAAAAGCATTATCCAGAAGCACTGTTTTTGGGAAATTAGAGCTAGGGACCGGGCTCACTTCTGGGAGGATAGCTGGCAACAGGAACCCATCCTGAACAGGAATGAACTGGCGGATCTCAAAAGGGACACAGAAAGAAAAGGTCTCTTATTAGTAAAAGACTTCTGGGATCAAGGGAGGAACAAGGATAAATGGAAGAAATGGAAGAATCTAAGTTACAATGAAGAAAGCCCTTTGAAGGGCATGACATAGGCTCTTGCTAAGGACGTAGAACAAAGAAGGATTCTGGTATCCTCTTCTCCTGACCAATTAAGATGGGGCAAGAACAATGAAGGTAACTATAATCTCAAAGAGGCTAAACAAGCAATCACTAGATTTAACTTGGTAAAACCTGAGAAAGTCTGGCAGGAGCTATGGATGTTGACACCTAATCCTTGTGATTGGGTGAATTTATGTAAATAGATAAATAGGAAATATGAATAGTCATTGGGAGACAAATTGAACAGTCTCTCCCTCATGTATATAATGAAGACCTACCTGATGGAATTGAATATACGAATCAGTTTTTGCTTTGTGGAGTCACTGCCTAGTCTGACATGGTATCAGAGCCAGCTCCCAAAATAGTTGTAACTCCGTTCTGCCTACTGCTCCCTATCCTCTGTCCCTGTGGAGTCTATCTATTGTGCTCTCTGTACTCTTTTTCTACTGCGCAGTCTACCCATTGTTCTCTAAATTCAGAAACTAGTTGAGTATAACAGCCTTTGTGATGAATGCTGGGGCGGTGAGCATGGAACTGTTTGAATAATGCTGCAACTGTTTCCTTTTTCGATGTAAAATACGTCTGAGGGTTTACGCTGATGGGAGTGGGTTTGTATGGCACGAGGTGCCACTTTATTCATTGCCTGTATCTCAATCAATAAGAACGACCTCCCTCCACGCTGGTATAACAACACTCCAAGTGGCATAGTTTCTGCAATTATACATTATATATTTTATAGAGCTGTTGTAAACTATCAGAATGAGTTGTTGTATATTTTACATACGTTGTTCGATTATGAGGGTTTGTAACCCTTGCGTTTAGAACTCCATTTAACACTACACCGAGAGCTTTTAAGGACTAATTTTCATGCCTGTTGAAAGTATATGCTCTCGCTCCGCCTGTACTACCTTTCATTGTCTTGCGCTGCTGCTTTCACAGAAAATCCAGTCATTATTCTTGGTTTTGCCATTTTATAGCATGTTTGTGCATTGGAGTGGCCATTTCTTTGATCTAGAGGTAAATTAGTTTTTAATATCTGTGTACAAATGGCGACAGCGGCAATGGTGGAGTCATCGTGGGAGGAGAATGTCTACATGGCGAAGCTGGCCTAAGCTTTTGGCCTACGGACAACTGCTACTACTTGTGGAATCTATCCACATTCAGAAGTGGGATATACACTGCCCCCACTTGGGTGATCTCCCTTGAATAACTGGCTACCATCAACGCCATTCCTCTGGCTACCATCAACGACAACATACACTTGATATGCTCTTACAAAAACTGCCTGCAAATTTAATTTAAGCACGCCTGCGTGCTTCATTGTGTGGTAACGTGTGCTTCACGTACATCATATTTTTTGGTTCCGTTATATGTGAGATGTAATGGGCATATATTACATTATAAAATTACCATTGGAGTAGTATTTGTATATAATGTTGTATGCATTTGTATCAAACATTAGAGCATATAATACGTTGGATCATGCATGGAATATGTTGAAGGAATTAGTATGTGAACACATTGGAGGCATTTGGAGAAAATACGTTTGGAGAAAATATGTTGCATAAAGATGTAGCGTGAGGTATTGGTGTACATATTGGTATATGAGGAAGAGATTTGAAATATTTTGAGAATTCCTAGCTGATTTATGTTTTATATTTTCATTAAAGACAAAGACAGTACATGGAGAGAATGACCTTTTGAAATGTAAAACCAAAAAAAAAAAATTACCATCAAAAGTACAATTTTACTGTATATTGGCAGAGGTATTTTTGCTAGCAGAAGTATTCTTTTGTTACAATATGCATTCAAGAGGAAGAGGAAGATATTTCAGAGGCAGGCGGGGCAACCATTCTCAAGGAGAAAAGGTAGATTGCACTGCATTCGCTGCAAAAGAAATGGATCACATGATGCCTCTACATGCAAGCTACCATGGGACAAAATTGAGCAACAAAGAAACCAACAGACAGGTAAAACTGATGATACAGACAAAGGTAAAGCACCTGAATCCACTCAATATGTTGTGGCACAATGTAACATTGGAGTAAATGAAGATTTATTTAATGCTTCACTTGCTTCTTGGAAAAATGGTTGGTTGCTTGATTCAGGAGCAACCTGCCACATGACTCATAGAAAAGATTTTTTTGAAGATTTCAATGACAATGTTGATGGAGCAGTATACTTTGTAGACCAATAAAAAATCAAGCCATCAGGGCTTGGCACAATTAGGCTTAAACTGCTTGGTCTTCCAGACTTTCTTCTGCATCATGTTCTATATCTCCCATATCTCAAGAGAAACTTACTGTCCTTGGTCCACATCCGCCAGCAAGGTCACTCCATTCATATGTTTGATGGAAAGCTTGAGGTGTCATGCGGAAAGAGTTATTTTTGCGGACAAACCTAACCTCCCTAGGAGTCTAAGACTCTCTAGTGACAAACAAACCAAACAAGAGCAATCCTTCTATAAACATACATTATTCTATGAGAAACCAAGTGTTTTCCGATCTTACCTTAGGTCCAACGCTTGTTGTAGCAGTCCAGCCTTGCTGATCCAGATGAGCTCCTCCTTCACTTTGAGACCTGCATACACTAACAATCAAACGATTACATAACACCTGAATATTCCATAAAACAAAGCATATTCAACATATAGACCAAGGAGTATATGAAACAATTCATTAAGAACAAATCATTGAGAAGAATGACTTATTTGTATTAAGGAAACAAAAAAGAAACCATTACAACCTGAGCCTTGGTGTTGTGCAAGTTCCTCCCAGGGTCCAGCAAGAGTTTTCCTCTACTTTGACAAGCTCACCCACTTCTAATATGACAACAAGAAAGGATGGTAATCTCTCCTCACAAGTTTACAATGGAAGTCCTAATTCCAGCAGCATCTACCCTTTGGAATGTTCAGCTTTCTACCTCCCCTCCTCTGGCCCAAGGCCTGTATTTATAGTGTTCTAGAGGAAGTTATTCAGTTCCAACATCAATGGGATACTCCCTCTTTTGGATGGGGTAGCTCCTCTCTTGATGGGATAAGTTCCTCTATCATAGGGGTGCATGAACCATCTGGAGGCGCTCAATACACGTCAAACACTCTTCTAGAAGGCTCTAGAAGTGACCACAAGTAACTTTTTAGAGATGAAACTCGCGCCTTTTGACCTTTACAGGGGTACGCACCCAACCTTTAGCTTACAGAGCGTATAAGTACGCAGGTACAGTGTGTTGGAGTGCGTACACGCAGGTAAGGTAGAGAGAACCTGCGTACCCAGAGATAAACATGTTTTTAAGTGACTTTCTCTCTTTTGAAGTTTGACATGAAGAGCAGAGGTTTGAGGCTTGACAAGGAGGATAATGGCTATTTATGGAGATATTAACTGTAGATAGTCATGGTGACAAATTTTAGTGTAACAGATTGCCCCCTAAAGTACAAAGCCTGTAATAGATAAGGGTTTTATATCATCTAGGAAGGGTGAAGTACTTTATCATTTCGAGGATTATCTTGTGGAGAGCCTGGTCAGAACCTGCAATTTTCAACACAAAATACATGTATAAGATTATATCATCGCTGAGGTAGGCATTCCCATACTCAGATCAAACTTTAACTATTGGACTAACTATTCTGGTACAGGAATGATTTCATAATACATCATAATCATAGACTCGTGTAGACACAGTATGGGTGCAGCCATCTGTTTATGATTGGTCTACAATATAATGAATACAAAACTCCTCGTAGCCTGGATGGTGGAAACTAGATCCAGGGTCTTCATCTCTACTTCCCGAATGGTACGATTCTAGCCATGCGAATAAATGAGTCGATGTCGAACATGGTAGAAACCACTTGATTACCAGTCAATGATGTAAACTGTTAACAAGCGTGAGAGAGACCACCAGTGATGTCAATGGTTCTCAAAGTACCCAGCAAAATCCATGAGATGTGAATGAATGAGTCGATGTCGAACATTTCATGGAATCCTTCGATCGCAAGTCAATGATGAAAACTGACGTCGAAGGCGAGAAACCTGCCATTGATGCATGCAGACTCCAAGGTACTGACGATTTCTAAATCAACTTTCTAGATAATGTGCTGATGTCGATAGAAAGCGACCCGTCGCAGGCAAGCCCGCAACACGAAATCATAGTTCAAGTTTGAAGAAATGTTGCTGCAAGGACTGACTCAATGATGACATAATGAATGATAGGTATTTTGTGGTTGAATGTTTTGTTTCAGACCTCTTGAACACATAACGACACGACGGATGGTTTGGTGATAAATGACTCAAAGTCGACTCCTATAACCTGGTTAAAGACACCAAATGATCTTGGTCAACTGTGAGGTAAAGGATTTCCCAACCCAGGTGAATGAATAATTGTCGTGTTCAAGAGTGGTAGTAAGGTTTTTCTTGAGACAAAAAGATATCAAATAGGCTCATTCTTCTCATTTTTCCCCCACCATTTCTGGCAAGTACCTCTTTATTTTTTACAAGCTTGAGGAGGATAACATATGCTTGTTTGTAGGCTCATCCTTCGGATGAGTCCAACTTAGTTTTTGATTCGAACCCTAAGAAGGAGTGGTCCGTTCCTGTTTGTAATAGAACAGGTCCTTTACTGTGAAATTTTTAACGAGTCCAGTATAGGAGAAACTCGGCGTTTTTCATATTTAGAGAGTCTGAAAAACCTAGAAGACTCCAGATTGGACTTTTTCGTAATTTTGTGTCTCCTAAGCCCGAAAAAGTATAAAATAATACCTAGGAGAACCGCTTGATCTTGCGACCAAGGATATTTTCATAGTTAGTGTCTTTGACCTGAAAAGTAAAAAGCGATCAAGGACACGTCGTTTTATTTCCAATATCGAATTTGAAACGACAAAAATCCGGCAATCTTTTCTTGTTTTTACGGTCAGAAAAGGGCTATAAGGGGACCGCCTTTTAATTCCGTTTTAACGAGTGTAAAAGAAACGCTCGGCAATCTTTTCATTTTTTAGGAGTCAGAAAAGGGCTTAAAAGGTGACTCTGAT